>VZTT01028953.1:10217-26526 GCA_013400855.1 Buphagus erythrorhynchus | reverse complement strand
CTCACGTCAGTTGCAACCTATTAATTTTCTTTTTTGACAGTTTTTAAAGTTCCCCTAAAAAAATGAAACAGCATGAATACTGTCAATATATCACAACAGCCACATTAGGTTTTGTGATATACATCATAATATAAAGAGCACTATTAGAGCACAACCTGGGAACCATTAAATCATTCTAAATCACTGTTACATTCCATTAGTGTCAATGGTGAAACCACATAATAGGCTTTATTACAAACTTCACCTTGGTAGGCCATTGTCTCTAATAACCACTTCTCTATGATGTGGTATCATACCCAGAAATCCAGGGAGATAATAAAGGCTCCCTTATTTCTTTTTTATTGGATGGGTAAAGTTAAATTTAGCTGTAAGTAAAAAAAAAAAAAAAAAAATTTTAAAGCTTTGTTCACTAACTGTGAGTTGCTGCTATTTGGACAAAAAAAAATTAGGCAGACTTGGGAGAACAGTTTGAAATAATTTTAAATCCTGGTAAATGCTTGAGGCCAAGGTAAGATAGGCAGTCCTGCAATTATGATGTCATTTTTGAAATGCAGCTTAGAGCATTTATGGCCTTCTTTACACTTTTGTTCAGATACAAAGCATTGATTACAGAAACATTATAGGAATTAAATCTGTATTCTCATCTCTCCAACCCCTATTAAAAAATATCCATTAGAAAATGAAGAAAAGGATAGAGAAAGAAAGAAAGAAAGAACGAGAGAAAGAGAGAAAGAGAGAAAGAGAGAAAGAGAGAAAGAGAGAAAGAGAGAAAGAAAGAAAGAAAGAAAGAAAGAAAGAAAGAAAGAAAGAAAAAAGGAAGGAAGGTGTCTCTGCACAATTGTGTTTTCTTCCTTTCTGAACTTTTAGAAATGCTTTGGGGGAAAAAATAGTGCACATAATTAGGGATCCTTTTTTCCATCTTGCAGGGTTAAACCTGTCTCACCATAGTACATGTGATGACACAGATCAACTCAACAGACTGTAGTGTGGTCATTCAGGGTTAGCACAAAGAACCTCCCTATTTTGGGGAGCTGGGGATACTCAGCACTACCTGGGCGTGAGTCTTTAGGCAGAGGTGGAGGAATTCTGCCCCTCTGAAACTCATTAGATATTGGTTTTAACTGGAGCAAGGGCTCCAACCTCAAGTTTTGAAACCTTTTTTTGCACAAGAGCCTTATATTTCTTGTAAGAACATGGATGAATTTTGATAAATTAATGTCTCTATCATCACAGCTTTTCATTTAGTCATCTTTCAAAAGCCAACTTGTGAATTCAGTTTAAACAACACTGCAATCCCCCACCATCATTATTCAGTTATTGGAGTGTCTGAAAACATTTCTTATGGTGACGCCTAATGTATAGTGCCTGTCTTTATAATTCTTTCATGTGAGTTCACTACAAGAGTTGGAGTAACTGGGAGGTAGATGTGAAGAGACAGGTGAGTACCCCAGCCTTGTACTGCAGCGGAGTTAATGAACTGTATCCTCTTGTCCACCTGACTGATTTCTAGGGCCTGATGGCATTTTATCCTTAAATTTTCCTGTAGGGGCTGATTAGGCATGGATGTAAATAAGAACTGGTCCTTACATCATAAAAAGTAAAAGTCAAAGGTTTTTTTACAAGGTCAAAAGTCCTTTCTGATTGGATCAATTGTTATCAAAAAGAAAATAAACCCCCTCAAATGAGTAACAAGAAATAAGATGAAATAAAAAATTATCAGCAATATCTTCTGTTAACTCCATAAAATAAAAGCATTTTTCTTTATTCCACTATTTCTAAAATTAAACAATTCCTCTGAGCAAATCCTCCTTTGTCCATTTTTTCATTCCTTTTCTTCCCTGCATCCTAGGTTTTTCTGCATCTCTCTGAAATGTTCCTGTTTTAAAACAATGACCCAGTTCCACATTCTCTGGTATGTCCCACATATTTGTGGCCATTTTGCACTTACCTTTTTCCTTCTAAATGGCAATTTTATGTAGCAGCTGAAAGAGATTGCAATTCTCTCACATGTACAGGGAACAACAGTCAAGATTTGTGTTGTCTTTCCTTACATTCATTCCTTTAAAACTTCAGTTCAGTACTTTCAACATTAATTTCAACTTCCACTGATCAGAATAATATCTTGCTATGTATGAAATACTGTTTTAGAAGTATGAATCTGGTTTCTTCATCTACACAGTATGAATTTACCAATCTCCCAGGCAACCTGTACTGCCAGATATAGAAATCCCATGTCTCCAGTATGTAAGATCTGAAGTTAGAATATAAAACTCACTCTGAACTTGGAATATCCCCAAAGGTAGCCAGATCAGTCACTGGAAACAAAGGAAAAACTGTAGGAGGAAGGGGGACTATAAAAGGATAAAAAGGTATGTCGAGGGAGATAAAAATGACAATAATTCTGGGTGGCACATAATGATTAATTACAGATTTACTAATAAACCACAGGGACTGGACTTGCATTCATTTACTTTGTTTAGGGTAACCTGAGACCAAGGTCACGTTCTTCAGCTGTGGATGAAGTCAGATGTGGTTCAAGAGGGACAGAAAGGTGTGGAGAGGAAGTGAAAGATGCCAGCAGATGAGAGAGCTGAGAAATACATCTAGTCTTTTGGATACTTTTACCAAAGTCTAAGCCTCCTTCAATATTGCTGGTTTAGAGCTTGGCATGGCAGACACCAGCGCTGTTTTCAAGGTCAGATGCGCATATCCTGCCCCTCTTACTCTTGTTTCTTATAACTTAAAAAATTCTAGTGGTTTTTTTCAGTGTCTAAAATAAGCCATAAGAAAGGGTTAAAAAGACACAATAACTCGTGAACAATAATGGATAAAAATTAAAAATATGGGAAACAGACTTTTGCCGAACAGACTCTGTAGGGGCTTAGAAGAGGGAATGAATGAACCTTGTTTAAATTTGGCCACATTTGAATAAAGCATTTAGCTAAAATACAACCCTTGACCTTGTTTTCTATTTCCAGTGTATACTGTAACTTTTTTAATATACTATAATTTACAACGTCACTGAGGTTGACAAAGATCTGGACAATTTCTGATGCTATTTAAACAAGTTAGTCTGTTAAATTTTAGCTCATCCTCGAGGTTCTCAATTTTTTATTCCAGCTTTCCTTTTTGTCTTTTTTTGGGGGGATGGAAACTAATACATGTAGGTAGTTAAATATTTAGAAAGCCTAATTCTGGGTTATATGCAACATATGAAGCCAATACAAGGGCAGTAGTGGCAGTGTGCTTAGCCTTGGCTTTAATATTCCTGTGATGTTAACTTGGGACCTGAGGCAACTTTCCCCTCTTGAGAAGTGTCAAAATACATCATGTATTAGTATAAAACATAAAATAAATTTATTGCTAATTTTAAGGAAGAGATGACAATACTTTAGATGATTAACAGGGAACAGCAGCTATACCTTGTTACCATGTGCAACATCCAATTTAAACACCATATTTAAACAAGAAGTCAAATAACACAAGGAATTTTAATTTTATACATTCTTCTATATTTCTTCCCCTGATGTTATGATAAAAAATGGTCCCTCAGATGGTTTCTTTCATTACTGGCATTAAAAGTTGTAGTGATGGACAGATTTGCCCTCTCTAGGTTAGCTCATAGACCACTTCCTCTGCCCTTCCCCTTCCCTCCCTCTCCTCCAAAATGTTGCCACAGATATGTGTGTATGACACTGAAATATTTTCCCCATTCAGTATATGCAGAGGTGGCAAAGAATGACAACAAAACATCTGCAAGGTGTAAGTTCTTCCAGAGAGCACTCTGCAGATGCTGAGTATCTCATGTTATTGCACCTACTGACAAAATACTTATCCTCTGACTGAGCAAAATAAACATTTATTAATATCTTTGCACCTATGATCTTCTGTTTTTATGCAATTTGTGATGCAAAAAATAAAGCCTCTGACTGAAATAGATTCACTCTTTCTTCTCTCATAATTTCTATTTTCTTTCTGCTCACTTACAGTGTTCCTCACAGAATAGCCTGTAGCCTGTGAACAACTCTTCAATATAAGTTAAAATTATTCTCAAATGTAATTTAAGTCAGCAAAATAGGCTGGATGAAAATGGATCCAGGACTGAAGGAGAACACAATAAAACTATTTGTACCCTTTTCCTGGCTAACCATTGAGCCACCAAGGCTGAGGATCCTAGCTTGTGCTCCTTATTTGCAGTTGCTAAAAAAACCCCATCACCTGCTGTCTGTTCTGTATCAAGCATGCTGGCCTGGCAGATTAAAAGGAAGTTAAAAAAAAAGAAGCATTTCTTCAGAAATTAGTCCATGATGCTATGTGCATACAATGCAGCCCAGGAAAAGAAGCAGTAAGATATTAATGATGGATCTTTTTACAGAAACATTTGAGAGCTTGGTGTATTATAAAATATATGCAAGCATTTGGTGCTTCATGGTTTATAATGCCCTGAAGCAAATTGTTAACCATCAGCATCTGGGAAGATCAGAACTTTCCGTTTGGGTTTTGATTAATCAAATATATTATGAAATCTTTGCTATGCCTTATTTTTCAGAAAGTCTATTTTTGATATTAATATCTCTCTGCAGATTAATACAGATTAGATACAGATCAGATGTTTCATGAAAATAATTCTCTTATCTTTTTTCTCTTGTACAAAATATTATGTTTTTAAAAATAAAAACCATCAGATAAATATTTAAACACAGATTTTCTTCATGGGGTGTCTCTTCCATGCTATTTCACTTATAAGTCTTTTACAAATGAGGCACTTTGAAATGTAGGACCTTTAATATTCTCTAACTTTCGAAACAATCACCAGAGGCCTGTAGACTGCTTCCTAGGAAGAGACAGCCAGTTGTATTTCATTCAGCATCTTTATGGCTGTGTGTCAGAAGCCTGAGTGTTAAACCACGAGTCTCATCCTATTAACCCAGTCATATAACCTTGAGCTATCCAGACTTGCAGATAAAAACAGTACCTCTAACATGTATATAAGTCAGGGTGTGAGCTTTTTATCAGGTACAATTAATGTTTAAAAGTACCTGCATTAACCAGACAAGTATGCATATTTTGATTCAAAAACATCTAGAGTAAGTTTTCTAGTGTTAGAATAGTAATGTCAGTTATTCTACCAGTGAATTAAGGGTCTGTTGGTAATTATATTATAATCATCTTTCAGCCCTTTGGAAAGGGCTGATGAACTTTTTTCTAATTTCTCTAAACTGGGGAAATGGACGTTTCAATGTTTAAATATGCATATCAAAAAGGACTGTCAAAAAGTACATTTCTGATCTCTTGCTGTTCATGGGAGCTAATAACTTATTTGTTTTTGACCAAAACATTTGTGTACAAATGACAGTTTAGATAAAAATGGGAATTCAAGATTTAATATTTTTAGTTGAGGGAGGGCACAGCTTTCCAATTCAGAAAGCAGATTTTCTATAAAAGTGCAATATTTTCCAAGCAAAATGGTAAAGCTCCTTACCACAGAGGGCACAGGTCCAATCCTGTGAGCTGCTGAGCAGCCTGAGCTCTGGCTAGCAGAGACTCAGCATCTTTCAGGATCAAGTCCATAACGAATAAGCACACCAGCTACTCTGATACCAGTGACCTTAAACGTTTTGGTCCACAGGGTCAATGATCCGTGAACTAAGACAGATTTACGGTACACAAGTGACAGTAGTGGTTTAAGAAGAATAAGTAAAGAAGTTGTGTCAGCCTTCACTTTGATTCTCCTTGCCTCACAATGCATACTTTAAGCCCTGGGTTTACCTGAGTACTTCATGTTTTGTTTTTTTTTCCATGGAGACCTGTTTATTTGTAAAACTTCTTCACACCAAGTAATAAATTTTCCTAAGTAAACAAAGTACTTTGGTAACAGCATAGTTGTACTGACAGGTTTACAATATCACTACTTCACTCCCTGCTGTGTGAATATTTAAAAGAGGTACCTTAGGACATATATGTGGTCTGAGGCTTCTGGATCAGCTGTGGGCGATGTCTCATAGCTGTGCATGCAGAGATCAACGACCCAGGGAGAGCAGTTGGATGCCCCTGATTCCTGGTCTGCAAGCCTGGCATGTGGCCCAGAAAGCACTAGACATACTATTCTTATCTTGTGCTACATTCTTCATTTGGATGTCCTGCATCCTAAAAGCCATTTTATGGTATTTGATTGTAACCTTTTTTCCCCCCCAATTCTTCCCAGCAGCCATTTTCACTGTTTTTTGTGAGCAGAGAGCTTCATAAGCAAATGGGATTTTTTTTTTTTCTGGGGGGGGGGAATGGGGTGGGACCCATTTGATCACATGGGAGTGTTTAAGAGGGCTTTCACACCTGGAGCTATCTGCCCCCCTATAACATAAAGTCTGAATTCAGCAGCATTTCTCTGTTGGCACTTCTTGCCACTGGGCTCACTGCTACTGACTGCTGAGAGCCCACATGGGGGTTTGGGAGGGGCAGTTGCTCAATGCAAAAGATATTTGGCCTCCTCAACATGCCATTCCCCTTAACACCAGCCTGCTTTTTCGCTCCCCTACACATAAATCCTGCACATGCATGCACATACATGCAATGTCATATAAATGAGTCGATAGCCTGGAGGTAAATGACTGGTCTTAGAGCATTTTTTAAGATATTGTTGATGGTTTCCAGTGCACACATTGTAAACCTGTGCTTATGAAGGCAACAAATGCACAAATGCAGATAATTTTGTGACAGAGTTGGCAGGCAGATAAACAGTCACACTTCAAAAATACATAGGATGATGAATAGAGTTTCAGAAATGAACCATAGTTTATCTTGTTCATTCTTACTGTGTCTGAGTAGTGATGAAAGAAACAGTGCCAGAACTCAAGGATATGATGAATAAGAAAGAGCAAAATGACAACCAAAGGCCCTGGTGACCAGAAAACAAGCTACAGTTTGTCCCCCAGAGAGAGGCAGTGATGGGTTGAACTTGCCATTAGAGGGAAGATTAAGTGTCCTTGGTTCCTCAGTTAGTTAATTATACACTCAAATCTTCCCAGTATATCACACAAGCCAGGCATTTTGCTTTTGAATATCTGTATACTGACTACTTGGATTGCTTATTGGTTATTTCTCTTGACAACTCAAACCTGAACATTAAATCCCATTGGCAACAACTATCTGTCAAGAGCAAAAAAAAAAAAATAAGATTTGTGTATTTAGTTTTCATTATAGAAGTGCTTGTAGTTGAAAAAATATGTACCTGTCAAGTTTTCGACATCTCGCTGGGGATGCAAGCAATGCTGTTGTGATTTCAAAACCTGGCTGACAAATTCACGTTCCAGTAGTAAAGACAAATCAAGGGGGGTTTTTTCTCTCTTTTTTTTTCTTTTTTTTTCTCTTTTTGCTTTTTTCACCGCTTTGACAGTCATACATAACAATTTGAGACCTAAGTGGCACTTTGATGCACTATTCCATTATTAAGTGGTATAGTCACTATAGAATAGATGACGGGCCTGTACTCAAGGCATTGTGAATTAAACAGCTTTCAACAATAGGGGAAATTGAATGGCCTAAAGAATTCTGAAACATAAAAAAATAATGATTAAAAATGTGTTTCAGAATCAGCAAGGCATATAATTTAAAATAATGTCATGTACTGAAATTCAAACTGAAGAAAACAAAGTATGTTTTAGAAGAATCTTTAAAGTTCAGAGGAAACATGAAATAATTAGCAAACATCACTAAACCCACAATTACAAATTTTAAATATGGCTCCTTGATGAATCTTATAAAATTAATGTGACATAAAAGAATCCTACCTAAAATTTAAAATGTGAAGACATAAAGCCTTTTGTCCTCCGACTATACTTTGATAGTATATTAATTGACTAGTTTTGTACTGGCATTTCCTTGTATCTAAAGGTAAAGTTTTCAACTAAAGAAACATTGACTTAAAGTACTTAAATTAATTCTTTTGTCAATAACTATACAGCTAATCAATACACCTGGAATTAAACAAGTTTTTGGCCAGAAGGCATGCTAATCCCTGGTCTCTTTTTGTTGCAATTCATTAATCTTTCAGCCCTTCCCAATTAAGACTTCCCTGTCTGAATTGGAAAGTTTGAGACCCCAAACATCCCACCATGGAAAACAGATTAAAGAAACTCAAAGAAAGGTTTCCAAAAATTAGTTTTTTCCTGGGAAAATAAAAAATTCAAAAACTACATTGATAACAATTCATGCTATATTTTTAGTTAATAAAATGTAAGTAGATATTTTTTCCTATTAAGATAAAAACCAAAAATGCAATTCTTCTTATACCCCAGAGCATAATTGGTCATACATTATCTTTTGTTTTTAAGATTATTAGCGGCTGAAAAATTACTTTTCAAACAATGATCCAGTGAGATTACTGTTTAAAAAAAGACACCAAGCAATGAAAATTCTATTAATCCACAAAGTTCCTAAAATATTTGCTACAATACTTATCTTTCTGCAGTCCTGAAAACTATATCAAATTGATCTGTATCTCTGAACAGAATGTGGATTACAGTTTCAGTGCTTAGTACTCAAAATCTATTTTTTTTCTCTTATTCTGCATTAGAAAGAAAAAACTGAATTATTCCTTTATCCTTTTCAATTGATAATCCTACAAAGCATGTAAAGCCACATTAGAAATGTAGTGCACTTTGCAAGATGGCATAGGGTATGACTCATATCTGCAAACAAAGGCCCCCAAAACCAGAGAAAAAACCCAAAATTCCCAGTTTGGGTATGGTATCTTAAAATATAAAGGTGACTTGAGTGAGGTACTGAAAAATATGTCATCAATATCCCATTTTTACATTCTGAGGCGCTAAGAGAGAAAAAAAGAAATGTAATTATGAGAAATAAAATAAGGATTTTCTTAGTTACAATTCCTGGCCTTTCACTGATTGCAGTAAATTATAAATTATGCAGTCAATGTAGGCCAACAAAAGAAGACATCTTCAAATCTCAGTCAAAGGTAATTACTTAAGTCGGCTGAATGTTCCCTTTTCATAGAGTGTGATCTCTCTTTGACAGCTCACACTGACAGATGACCTTCTCAGCGACGTTCTTATCCTTCGGATCATGAGCAGTGTGCCTCTCTCCCTGAATATCTCTATATATTTGTGACACTAAGCTTTCAAATACAGCTATTGACAAATCAGAACATCAGTCTAAGTGCTGGTCTTCCTATCACTCACAATAAAGTAGCTATCACTTGTGGTGTTGTAGAGCAAGCACATCTCTGAAAAATGAGTTCTCACCAAGTGCTAATTTGACACAGCTCGCTTGCCTTCCCATAATTGCTCTGTCATTGTCAGTTGGCAGTTCGGGCTCATTCCTGGAAGCTGTGCCGTACAATTGGATACAATTACTCCCATTTACCACCACTATTATGCCACTGATGTTGCCCAGTTCGCATATTGACATGCCTCATTAAACCTGGATGCAGGCCATTAATGAACATTGTTAGCATTTCTCTTAAACTTTTTGCCTCTAATAAACAGTCAGTGTTCCATGAAGGAGCACTGCCATCCTTGTGATATGATATTTATTATCTTATGGGGGAAGGGGACTGTGCAAATGGAAACTATCCAGATGCTGTGAGAGAGATGTATGGTTGGATAGTGGAGAATAGCCCTGATCAGGAGGACCTTTTCTAGCAGGGGCATCCTGCCATTAACCAAGTGACCTCCCCTATGCAGGAGAAGACAGGAAGGATAAACACGATAACCTCGGGGCGGCCCAGTGGCTGCAGGTTTCTCAAGGTTGCCCCAGCTCCTGTGGCTCCCCTCAGCCCCCTCCTACCCCCAGGTGGTGCTGCGGGATGCAGCAAAGAGCATTTTGCCCTGGGTCCTCAATCCATTATGTCCAGCTACTCCGATGTGCATTTTTATTCAGAGATAATTATGTGTTGATCAGAGAAGTCAGCGGCTGTCACCCATATGGCAGGCACACCTGCAGTGTGACATAGGTGGTAACGATGGCATGCTCTTGAGCTGTCATGACAGGGACAGGGACTTTATTATGTATATGTCACCATTTCTCTTAGGAAAATTATCCTTTTCCGCACAATGACAATAATGAATCTTACAACACTTTCATAAACCCTGTTTCCAGGCCCTTTCCTTGACCTTCATTAAAACTCTGCCTAGCAAATTTACTGCTCTATGAACAAAATGCAAACTTTCTCAGCAAATGCAACTGAGCTTTTGGAGTTTCTTTTTAACCACTTTTCACAAAGCGGCTTCTTGGACAGTCAGTGGCCCTGCAGAGCAGATCCTGCTCCTTCAAGGGCAATGACAATGCATAGAAAGTCTAGGATGAGGATTAACTAGCTTTTAAGTGCTAGAAATTTTTCTGGGACATAGAGAGAGCACTGCACTTAAACCAAGTTTATAGGAGAATTTTTTTTATCTGGGGTGATGTAAATAACACTTCTGTTCAACACAGTGTAGAATATTTTCAGTTGGAAGGAACCTGCAATGATCATCTAGTTCAACTGCCTGACCACTTCAGGGATGACAAAAAATTAAAGCATATTACCACGTGCATTGCCCAAAATGCTTCTTAAATACTGATGGGCTTGGGACATCCACCACCACTCTAAGAAGCTTATTCCTGTGTAATATAATGTAGAGTTTTTCTATCCCAGAATTATTCTCCCTCTCTTCTTGGCTTTCTTTTCTTCATGCTTCACATATTTCCTTCTGCTGTTTGGTTCATGGCAAAACAGAAAGTCTCTGTGGAACTGAAACCCAAAAAGAACATACAGAAAGGCATTTTGTATCCAGGGAGAAGGAAGAAAAGGGAAAGAGAAGCAAGACTTTGCTATTTATCTCAGGCATCTGCAGAAGTTGTATCTAAGTATCAAAAGGAGAAACTGAAAAACTCCCATAATACTGTCTATTATTTAGGTGGATTCTTTTTTACTGCAGACCATTCCAATTACAGTGTTCTCAGTTAAAAATTAAAGATTGAGGTGATAGAAAAAATGTAAAGAAAATTGATGTTGTCACTGTCTTTTTACAGATAACTTTTTTATTTTAAAATCTTCAAAAGTTTGAATATGCAGTTTCAGTTGACATTCTTCAACTTTGGGTTATCTTTATACAGATACTTGTATGAGAGTACAAGTGTGTAATGTTCCTGCTTGCTGTGGTTGTGCTTAACATATTTCTCCCATTTTGATATATACAAATCTACTTTCTGCAATATTCTTTCAATAGCAATAGAGTACTTCAGAGTAGAAGTAATTTCTTACATGTGAATGCTGTCTATCTGTATAGGGAGAATTAAGGGACCAGGGAATTTAGCGTGAAATTTACATTTTAACTTTAAATGACTTTAGCAGAAGTTGCTAGCAGAAAAAAAGTGTAAAATTTGGGACAGTTACAAACTAGTGAACTTTCTTAGTCTGTTTTAAATGTAAATATTATCCTGTTGAATGTGCTTGTGGGACATGTATATGAATTCTGGAATAACAAGCCCTTTGGTTCCACTGTGGTCTAAATAACCATGTAGAATGAGGAAGTATATCAAAAGTATCTGAAAACTTTAACTGCTTAACCCAATTTTAGCTTAGTAGCTTACTATTTTGTTCACACTGATTTGAATTATTTTCTCCATAATGACCTCAAATTAATTTGACAAATATTAAGGCTAGGATATTAATTTAAGGTTCTCAGCTGTATTTCTAAGCTGTTATAATTTATTTAATCAGTTCACTGCCACAATTACAAATAATAATATCATGGTGCTACATTTGAAAATGGAAACGTACAATACCTCAGCAACCATTAAAGTCTTTACACTTCCTGTTCATATCCTGGTCAGTATCTGAAGAGGCTATAGACATACTGCACTTCACTGGAGACAAAAAAAGTGAATATAACAGGAAAATGAAAATTCACTAAAATGAATAATTACCAGAGCTTAAATTGCTCAGGATACACAAGTTAACTGTTCTGAGAAACAAAAAGGACTCGTTAAACAAGAGTGATCAAATCTCCATTTATACCCAGAAACATCATCACAAATACCCTAGTGGTATCTACCTGTGCCATATAGCTCAACATATATATGTCACTGTCAAATGAATATATAGAGGATTTTCAGATCAGGTTAAGGGGATACATAAAGCTTCTTGAGTATCTTGAACATCTTATGGATGCAATATTAAAAATAGAAGTTAAGCAATAATGTAACAAAAGGGGTTTTGCCATTTTTTTGAGGTGGGAGTATAATATTTGCTATTTGGAAGGTAGAGGTTCTATCATTGTAGTTCTACCAATCTACTATTGATAAAATTCTGCCTTTTCTGAATCTGGTCACTGTTCTTCAGTCTTCCTGAGAGGAAAAACCCCAAAATTATCTATCATGGACTAGAAGGTCACACAGGAATTGGAGAATACCATGTTGGAAAGAGATCTCAAGGCAAAATCTATAGTGAGGTAAGGCTGAATGATAAAAAAAATGAAACACTGTATTTTTCTTCTCTTCCTATCTGAACAGGAATGTATGCTATGACAAGAAGCATATGAGTCACAGGGTCATATCCTGCATGTAGAAGAGCATGATGCAAGTAATGCAAGAGGACTTCTACTTTCACTGTGAGCCACACTGTGTCTACCTCCTGAGTACATATGCACTGAGCAAAAAAATATCCACATACCTCAAAACTTCAGAGCATAAAATGAAAAGAGTAAAATCCATTAAAGAAACCATTACTGCCTTTGATTCCTGAAATGGTGAGTAATTTCTTGAGGTTCTACACAGTAAATCTAAATAAGAAACTGCTGGATATACATTTCAATATGAATGATGTTCTATGACAGTAGCGGGATAACTTTGTGTAAATAGCTGATGAAGTTTTACATTCATCATCTTCAATGTATCCATTCATTAAGTTGCAGAGGACTAACCTGATGGCAAAAGTAAAAGTAAATGAGCCAAGGCTTTTTTTTAAACTATTGTCTCACATTATTTGTTGCACGTTATTGTATCACAATGTTTGTTGGGATTTTTTAAAGTTCCTCTGGCATCAGTGGCAGCTCCAAACAGTCTAACATTACAGAGTAAGGTGAGTAAAGGCGAGGTTAAAGGCTTAAGGAAATACAGTCTATAAATTAGTACTGATTGACCTAACAGAAATAAATTATTTTAAAAATAATAGCAGGCTACAACTATATTTTCTGGTGTCAGAGTGAGCAGACTAGCACAGGCTATTGTGCTATTGAAATACTTCTGGCACAAACCAACATTAAGAATGAAAAACCATCAGGTACTACATGTACCTTCTTCCAGATCCTTTCTGTTTATTCTGCTCAGGTAGTCTCTTGTTTCTTTTAGAAAAAAAGTCTATTCAGGGACAGAAATTCTCCCAACTAATGTGTTGCACACTTCATCAGGAACTTCTAAACTGGGTAACAAGAAGGCTGGGGGAAAAACACATCAGCCAGTTACCACATGAAAGGGAAAAGAACTGCTCTTAGAAGTGTCCTTGAGAAACAAATCCAGGGAGAACCAGGGTCCTGCTCTTTGAAAGCTGCTGTAACTTGACAGTGGGTGCTGAAATTAGTTAGCAGAGTTTCAACTCCTACTGCAACAGCTGCTATGAGCTGCTATAGGATGGGCTATCAACAGGGTTTCACAACAGTGCAAGCTTATGATTAGGGGGAACAAATCACAGAGTCCTGTTAATTTGTGTAATTATAGCTATACATAGCCTGGATTTGCTTCTTCTACTCCTCCAGATCCAGCAGAAATATATTCCTAAAAGTAGAAAGTTTATGGGAACAAGCTGTACAGTATGCAGTCACTTCATCTGGCAAACCAAAGTGACAAACCTAACTCTCATTTTAGTTCTCCTCAAGGTGGTTGAATGTTATGGTGATGAATCCAGCATAACTTTTAGGTTAGGCAAGGCTAGGCTAGAAATTTTATATACAGGGATTTGGTAAAATCTTCACAGTAGAAACCATTCTGAAGGATTGGAATGAAGGTGATGGATGAGGGAGAAACTGGCTAAAGGAAAGGTTTTCAGCAGATGTACAGAGAGCTTCTACATGGAAAGATAGACTACATTTGCACTGTAAGGGGGAGGTGTCAGTTAATGGCTGTGTGCATATGTATAAAGAAATTAGATGGGCTGTGAGGGTGGACTCAGACAGCTTGGACTGGCAGCTTTTGGGAAGGGATGGCATGGAAAAGTTAGCTGTTTTTTGTTTGAAAAAATGAATATGTGAGGAAAAGAAAATGTCTGCCACCAAGGAGTTGTAGACCGAGTGATAGAAACTTGTGAGCAAGAGTGTATATAATTTGAAAAGAAAGAGGGAGAAGATGAAGAAGCAGGGAAAGATAAAAATAGAAATGAAGATCAGAGGAAGTAAAAAGGAAAGTCTTGATCTACTGTTCTTGTTACTTTAAAGTCGATTATTATTCTCCATTATGCAAGGGAAAAGCTGATGGGTCAAGACCATCTTCTTCTATCTCATTCATCATCCACCTCTGGAATTTACCTTTAATCCCCACATATTACGGAAATAAGCATACTATAAAAATTGAAATAGATAGACAAGTGCTTTTCCAGATTTTGCCTTTGAAATCTAGGTAGATTTCATGAGAATGGTGGATGACATGCTAGGGAATGTTTGCAAACCTACCACTTAATTGAAGCACCATCTGCCAGACTTCACACATAGTGCTGACCTCAGAATCCCACTCTACCTTTACTGAGTGCTACTACTTCAACAGTCAGAGTAAAAATGTGACAATATAAAATGTCAATAATATGCAGAAGTCCCCCAGTATCAATCAATAAGATATAACCTGAAATATGCATTCAGATAGTTTTCTATTTGAAGACAAAAAAAGTATCTGTTAATTTTTTACTAACTTAAAAAACTTCAGGGGGGAAAGAGCCCATAAAATGTGTGGATGCATCTTAGCTTACGCTGAGAATTATTTCCTCAAAGAAGTTAATGTTTTTTGTCCTGGCTTTCATGTGTAAGTCATGGGGCTATTATTTGTGTTAAATAAATAATATTTGCATATAAGGTGTGCACGTAGTGTACATTTGCATATTGTAAATACCGTTGTATTTTTCACCATGCTTTATAATTTTAGTAAATTCTTGTAATGTAACAGAGATTCCCCATGTATGAGTACCCCAAGGCCATCAGGAGGACCAATTGACCTATGTGCACATGAATTCACAGCATCTCTCTGCAAGAATGGGCACCTAGGATAGTTCTCTCAAAGAATGTATCTCACTTTTTCACAAGAGGTGATAGACATTTAGGAACTTTATATCCAATAAGTCTTTAATGAAAAATCAGAGAAAGGGTCACAGTCTCAGTTCAGCCTTTTGGTACTTTTCCCTGTGTAATGTCTTAATAGTCTTAGCCCAAATTTTACTTGTTTGGTAGTTATGGTTTTAATTTCTGCTGTTAATGGCAAGACTTGGGGGCTTTGAATTTTTAAAAGCTGGATATTTTGAGAAGTAAAAAAACCCCCAACCTATCAGGATTTTTTTCTAAGCATAAAAACGTTATTTATTTTTCCCTGTTTTGATTTCTTCCTTTTTGAAAGAGTGCAGAAGTGTTAGCTGAGATATATTGGAGGAAGTATATCAGGGAAAATTCTATCCAAATTTGGTAACTTTATCATTTGTTTCAATGATTGAAAAGACTGGTCATGTGCTTATAGTTTGACAGTACAGTAAATAATTCATTAATTTGATCTTTAAAATGTTATAAGAAAAAATGCATTGTAACAGCCATATGAAGGGATTATTTTACAACTTAAAATCAGAGTATACTGAATCAAAGAATTAGCTGAGCTGGAAGGGATCCCCAAGGATCATTGAGTCCAGCTCCTGTCCCTGCACAGAACATCCTCAAGAGTCACACCACGTGCCCAAGAGCATTGTCCAAATGTTTCTTGAACTCTGTCAGGCTGGTGCTGTGACCACTTCCCTGCGGAGGCTGATCTAGCGCTCAAATANCTGTCACTGGTCACCAAAGAGAAGAGCTCGGTGTCTGTCCCTCCACTTCCCTTCACAAGGAAGTTGTAGACTGTGATTTCTCAAAGTATGACATCAGCAGTAAATTAATGTCTTAATTTTACAACCTTACCCACAAATATAGGCCATACTAACGGCATTAAGATTTTGTGAGTCTATGGGATCCTGAGTACAAATTGGTGGAGAAGTATTCATTTACACTGACTGATTAGTCAGTTCAAAACTGAAAAACCAAAAGAGCTGATCAAGTTTCCAAGTGTGATTCTGAGCAATACTGCTTCATTATGA
>VZTT01028931.1:0-16503 GCA_013400855.1 Buphagus erythrorhynchus | reverse complement strand
TCCCCTCCAACCCAAGCCATCCCAGGATCCCATGATCCAACGCTCTGATTTGATTTCCAGAGTCTTTTGGCATCTGCAGAAGAGGGACAAATGGGACAAATCCTGAGCTCCAGCAGAGGAATATTCCTCTGTCAGTTTAAACCTCTGCCTAATCCTGGGAAGGAAAAGAAAGACCAGATCCAGCCAATCCAACAGTTTTCCCTGATATCCCATCTCCTACCTCAGCACTAAGGTGCAAGTGACCAGAACAGGGAATAAAGGACACCAAAAAAGCACAATCCACAGACAAAACTTCTCGGATTGGGATCTGGTGGGGATTTATAGGCTAGGAGCAACCTGCAATTAAATTTCCTTGTAACTAAAGAGATTTTAGAGCCAGACGCAGGGGCTCTAAAATTGGCAGGAATCGGCAGGAGCCTCCAAGCAGGGAGGAGATATTTGGGAAACGATTCCAGTGGAGTCCGGGCGAGGCATTCCCGGGGTCGAGATCGTACCTGGAAGCTGCCGAAGCAGCTGCCCCCGGGCAGGGTGACATAGCAGACGTACGGGGGGCTGGCGGCCGGGACCATCTCGTACAGCACCAGGGCGCCGTTGCGCAGCTCGGCCCCGCGCGACTGCTTCATCTGCCAGAATTCCTGCAGCGCCTCCACCACGTTCACTGGCGGACACAGCCAGGATCAGCCGGGAGAACAGCCGGAAAGAATCCCCCGGGATTGGCAGGGTGGAAATGGGGCACGCAAAGAAGGAAAAGAAGCAAATGGGGAAGGAGAAGGGGGTGAGGAAGGAAGGAAATGGAGTATGAAAATAAGGAAAAGGGACATGGAAATAAGGAAAAGTGAAAAATGGGAGTAAGAGAAAATCGACTTCCCCACCCCCGGTCCGTCGGCATCCCCGGTTCCTCCCCAGTCCCGCTCACCGCGGCCGTAGCCCTGCGTGTGTTTGGCGAAGCTCCGCACCACAGCCTCCACCGCCTCCCGCAGCACCGCGGGCGGCCCAGGCATGGCCCCGGCCCCCGTCCCGGGGGGCGCGGGGGGGCCCTGCAGACCCAGCGGGGGNGTCCGAGCCCCGCGGGGGCCCCGGTGAGGCCAGGCCGGGCCCCGCGGGGCCCGCCGCCCACCCCAGGCTGCAGCCGCTGCGCCCGCACCGCCTCCATAGCCGCGCTGCCTCCCCAGCGCCGCGCTGTCAATCAGCGCCGCTCCGCGCCCAGCGGCCCAATAGAAGCGCCAGACCTAGGTGGGAGAGGCGGGGAAAGCATCATCAGACCAATCACAGCGCGGTGCGCGGTTTACGGGGCTGGGACAGGACTCACCCACTAACACAAACAGCGGTGTGTGGTCGCGGGGCGGTAAAGGGGCGGGATTAGGGTGCCATTGTCCAATCGCACTGCGGGATTTGTTATATTGACGGGGAAAAAACGAATCAAAATGCAGGAAGGACAAAACAGCAGAGATGGCGGTACGGGATGACAGCCACACTCTTATTGATCAGGAGAAGCAGTTAATGGCAAGAGAAACCAATCAAGCTCTTCGACACAGATTTAGAGGCGGGGATTACGGCTGTCGCCCATTCATGCCCTCTGTTTTGGTATCAGCGGGCGGGTCCGCCTACAGCCAATGGGGACGAGCCGCGGCGGCTGCCGGAAGTGACGTTCTGCCGGGCTCGGGAGCGGGATCGCGTTCGGGACCGGGCCCCCACCATGGAGGCCTGGGTGCGCTTCAGCGCCCAGAGCCAGGCCCGGGAGCGCCTCCTCAGGTGCAGCCTCGGCTCACCGGGCAGTCGCGGGGGGCCCAGGGCAAGAGGGTTGTGGAGGTTCGGAGGGGGCGGTCACGGGAGCAGCGGGGATTACGGAGAGCCCGGGGAGAGGGGTCACGGGGAGGGAGGTCACGGAGGCCTCGGAACCCGAGGAGGGGGATCACGGGGATCCCAAAATCCCAGGGCGCCGAGTGGGCCTTCACGGATGCCTTCGAGCCCAGAGAAGGGGAGTCCGAGGCCCCGGGGTGGTGTCCCCAGTGCTCCGTGCCCCCCTGACTCCCTCGTTGTCCCCAGGGCCGCCCAGTACGCCTGTGCCTTGGCTGGGGCCGCGCTGAGCCGCGCCGGGAACGGCTCCGGGGGCAGCTCCGGGACCCTGAGCCGCCTCCAGCACCTGGAGACTCATCTGAGCCTGGGCCGCAAGCGTGAGTGGCAGGGGGTCAGGGCGGTTTTGAGGGGGGACAGGGCGGTTCTTGGGATCCGCAAACCCCCGGTGACCCCCTCGTGTCCCACTCTTGCAGTGCTGCGCCTGGGGGGCTCGGCCGAGGCCCTGACAGGGGCCCAGCGCTCGCTGCATCTACCTGACCCTGTCCTGCGCTTCTGCCTCACCCTGTCCCACCTGAACCGTGCCCTCTTCCTGGCCTGTGACAACGTCTTGTGGGCTGGGAAAACCGGGATCCTGCCTGGCCTTGCCGTGGACAAGTGGAGCCAGAGGTCCTTCAGGTGAATGAGGAGAGGTGTCTGGATTTGGTGGGGCAATCGTGGAAAGAAGGTTGGAAAAGCCTCCTCAGGTCTGTTGGATGAGCGGCGTAAGGATGTCAGATTGCCAAGGGAGAGCAGGGAATAGGATTCCTGAGGGAGAGCAGAGAATGGAGTTCCCCTGGGGAGAATAAGGAATGGAATTTCCAAGAGAGAACAGGGAGTGGAATTACTGAAGGGGAGGAGGCAATGAGCTCCACAAGAGAAGACAGGGAATGAAATTCATCCAGGGAGAGCAAGTGGTGAATTTCCAAAGGAGGTCAGGGAGTATGCTTTCTGAGGGAGACTGGGCAGTGGAATTCCTGAGTGAGGGCAGGGAATGGCGCCCCCATTGGAGAGCAGGTTCCTGCCTGAACATAACTTTTCCATTCCCCCAGGCATTTCTGTGACTGTTGGGAGTGGCCAGAGGCTTCTGCTGCCACTGTTTCCCACTCTCCTATCCCCGTTCTCTGTTTTTCCCAGGTATTACCTGTTTGCTCTGGTGGTGAACCTGAGCCGGGATGCCTACGAGGTCCGGGTGCTGCTGGAGCGTGCGGAGGCAGCCAGAAAGCGTGGGAAGAGCCTGGAAAACAGGCCCCAGCTTCAGGCTGATGGCAGGATCCAGCGTCTCTGGCTCCACCTGCAGCTCCAGCTGCAGCTCCTGCTCCAGGTGCTCCGGGACAACCCCCCACTTCTGCTGGACCTACTGCGGAATGCCTGTGACCTGGTGATCCCGCTGGAAAAGCTGGGACTGTGCCGAAGCAGCCCAGGAATCGTGGGATTCTGTGGCCTCACGTCCTCCATGCTCTCCATCCTCACCATCCTCCACCCCTGGCTCAAACTGAAGCCATAGTTATCCCAGGGGCTTCCTTGGGATGTTTGGGAATCCTGGGGGCTTATCCCAAGGGCTGTGACATCTCTGGAGCTGACCGGCTCATTCCATTCCCATCATTGCTGACTCCTTGGAGTCACAAGGTTCCAGCATTGGATACTGTGTTGGATCCCACAGGGATATCAGCTCCCAAAATGCATTTCTTCCCATTGACTTTTCCAGCAATTTTAGAGGTTCAACATTCCCCCTTTCTGTCCAGGAAGCACCTTTAACATGGAGCCAACTAACGGGGAATAATTGGGGCGGAAAATGTGGATTGCGGGGGGCTTTTCATGGTTTTTGGGGGGGTGAAGCCATAGGGTTGGGGCGATTCTGGTGTCAGATAGTGTATCCAACCCCAAATTGTTTGGACAATTTTCCTGCCTTATAAGAAATCTGAATGCAGGGAGCGGGGAGTGGGAAGAATGGGTGTCAAGGATAAAACCGTGCCTTTGGGGGGAAATTCAGGCAGCAATTTGCCTTCCTGAACCTTCCATGAAAGCCCAGGGGAAGGAAGTGGCCAGAGCGAGTTGCGCCAAGCTGGGGGATCACTCCCAGCATTCCCATGTGGATTTCTCTCTGTTGGAGAACACGGAGGGGACTCCTGTGTGCTTCCCAGCACATCCACCTCTCTTCCTCTGCCCAGAGCTGCACAGATCCACCTCGGCTGCACTTCCCAGATACCCTGTTCAGTGGCGTTATTTGGGAAAAATCAGTGTGTCTGGTTCTCTGTTGGGATTCCCTGCACCTGGTATTCCTGGTGCTAATGCCTCACTGAATTCCCTTTTCCCTGAACTCTGTGACACTGGATTGCGTGTGGCCCCAACCTAGCTCTGGTGTCTCTTACTAAGCCCTGGACCAAGGGACACACTGGGATATGGGAATTATTTAATACCAGAGGCAGATTGTCCTTGGATCTGTCCCTGGGAGAGCAGGAATATCCTCTTCAAGGTTTTTTGGGAGCTCCATACTGAAATGCTGCCCACTCCTGGGCCCATCTGGGCTGTGCCAAGGGAAAACCAGACATCGAAGGCTTTGGAGCAGTGTACATCCCGGTGGAAATTGGGATGGATGGGAAGGGCTCCAGGGGTTCCCACAGTGTCAGTGTAATTAATTAATTAAATTATTAAAGTGCAGCGACTTCCAGTCCTTGTGTCCTGGCATCTTGGGAAATGCAGGACACTGGGATGAGCTGGTAATGCTGGGCTAAGAGCACTGGAATGGAATCACCCAATCACAGAATATCCTGAGCTAGAAGGGACCCACTAGGATCACTGAGTCCAGCTCTGACCCTGCACAGACACCACAACAATCCCACCCTGTGCCTGAGAGCATTGCCCAAATGCTCCCGTAGCTCTTGAGCCCATTTCCTGGGGAGCCTGTTCAGTGCCCAACTGTCCTCTGGGGAAGAGCCTTTTTCTGATACCCACCTAAACCCCCCCAGCACACTCCAGCCATTCCTCAGATCCTGTCCCTGGTCACAGGGACCCTTCTGTGGTTTCGGGAGACTTTGGAGAACCTTGGAACTGGGGAGGGAACATCTCTGCTTTTCCTGGGTTCAAAGGGTCAGCGCAGGGGATACCAAGTCCCTTCCGTGTCCCATCCCATTCCCATCCTGTTTCTCTGGCATTGCTCTTCCTGCCCTGAGCCTGGACTAACTTCCTGCACCCCAGGGACTGCCCCGGGGAAGTTTGGGGGGGGAGGGGGAGTGTGAGGTGCGGCAGAGGGATTTGGGGGGAGTGGATTGTCCAGTGACATTTGGGCATTGGGAAGGAGAAAGAATCTGGAGTGTGAGGAGGCTCCCTCTGTGCCTCAGTTTCCCCTGTGACCCGGGGGGCCCTACCTATGCTGGTGGGGCCCCACCTGGGTGGGGCTGCCTGGCCACAGCTGGAGCTGCACAGTCGCTGTTTGTCTGTTTTTCTCCTCATTCCTTTTTTTTTTCCCTGAAAATTCCAGCCCGTCCCACAGCTGCTGGCAGCACAAGTTTCCCTCTGTCCTAAATCGCTGAGTTTGAATTTTTTTTTTTTTTTTTTTCCCCAACCCTCTCAAAAGCTCAGTCCGGGAGGTGGCAGTGTCACCCGGAGGACGTGGCAACACAAAATCCACCTAAATCCACACAAAATCCACCCAAGCCCAAAGCAAGCCCCACACAGACCCCAGCGCGGGACCCCCAAGACCCCTTATTCCAACCCCACTCCTGACGGTCCCCATGGGGAAGATCCAAGTGTCATTGCCACTTCTGTGTGATTCGGTCCTTGGAGGAGATGCACACTTTTCCCACCCCATTTTTCCAGAAAAAGTGGAAAAATCCCCTTCCAGTGCCCCCCAGGCGGCCGGCACCCCCCACAAAACCCTGGACCCACCTCCTCCCTTCTTCCCGATCCCCTTTTTTCTGTGTTTGTACCACTTCGCCTGTTTTTTTTCCCGAACTCTTTGCCCCCCCCTCCCAAAACCACATTCATTTTTAGCAGCCAATTGAAGATGAAGGAGGAGGGAAAATATACTGAAAAAAAGAGGAAAGAAAAAGGGAAAAAAACCCAGGATTTTGTCCCGGCTGGAGCCAGAGTCATCTTTGGGCTGCAACACGGCGATGTGGGGTGTGGGGAGCCGGGGGGTGCTCCTGGCGCTGTTCCTGCTCCCAGGTAACATCCCCCCCTGCCCCAAATCCCCTAGTTTTGGGCAGTTTCGGGGTCTTTTGGGGCTGTTGGAGGAGGGAGAGTGCGGAGCCTGGTACTCATTAATGAGAGAGCAGCCACACAGCCACGCGTGGTTCCCCTACCCCTCTGAATGTCTGGGGAGGGGGTTTGGGCTAAAACAGGCCGGTTTTGGTCATTGCTCTCGCCCAATATATAGCTTTTTTGGAGGGAGAAGACACCTACATCTCCTTGGATTTGGGTCGGGGTGAGGGTGGGAAGGGGAACCCATAAGAGGAACGAAAATCCGGCTTCAATTTTTTTTTTTTTTTAAGACAAAAAACGGGGAGCATTTCCATCCCCTCCCCCCGGGGTTCACCTCCCCGCCCATCACCCCCCATGCTCCCCACCTCGGGGGAAACTGAGGCACTTGGGCAGCGCTGGGCACCGTGGGGCTTCGGGTGGGGAGGCTAGGGACTTAATTTGGGTGGTGAGAATGTGTTTGGGGAGCTGGGGGTTCTCCGCGGGGTGCTCCCCCTCTTCCCCGCAGTTTCCTCCTTCCCACCGGGGTGCCGGGCACCCCTACCCCCCTCCCGAATGTCGTTGGATGGGTTCGGGGTGCCCTCACCACCTCAGGACCTTCTGTCACCTCCTCAGGGCTCTGTGAGGGATTCAACATCGACGTGGGGCATTCGCGGGTCTTCCAGGGGCCCCCTGAGTCCCACTTTGGGTACCGGGTGCTGCAGTGGGGGGGCGATGGGGACAAGTGGTGAGTGATCCTCGAGGGGACCCAGGGGAGATGGGAGAGAAGGGGAAACTGAGGCAGGAAAGGGAAAACAGGAAGGGGGGCTGTGAGGTGGTAAAGGGGCAGCTGAGGAGGGGAAGAGGGAAACTGAAGGTGGGTGGAGGAAACTGAGTCAGAAAAGGGGAGAAAGGAGGGGGAAACTAAGGTGGGAAGCCAAAACTGAGGTGGGAAGTGGGGGAAGTGGGTTTGGGAAAGAGAAACTAAGCCAGGGAGGGGGGAGATTGAGGTTGGGAAGGGGAAGCATAGGAGGGCAAGGGCTGGAGCAGCAGGAGGCTGTGGCCAGACAACTGGACAGACAGACGGAAGCGGCCTCGGTGCCGCAGTGTGGGAGGCAGAGCCTGGCACGGTGCCCCCAAAAACGTGGCTGCTGGGTTGGAGTGGGGCGGGGGTGGTGACATCCCTGGTGTCCCCTATGTGTCCCTCCCTGTGTCCCCCCTTGTCCCTCCAGGCTGCTAGTGGGGGCCCCACGGGATGGGAACGGTCAAGGTGACATCTACAAGTGCGGCGTGGGACTCCAAAACTCTTCCTGTGCCAAGGCCAACCTCGGTACTGAGGGGGGTGGCTGTGACTGGTGAGGCCTGCGGGACCCCATGGTGCTCACCCCACTTTTGTCCCCATGTCCTCAAGGGGCTGCAGCTCCGTGGCTCCGCAGCAGCGCCGGACACCTTGGGATGACGCTGGTGGACTCCAAGGATGGTGGATTTGTGGTAAGCAGAGCCTCCGCAGACAAAAACTGAGGCATGGGAGGGGATGGGGGGAGCGAAATGGATATCACCCACTGTTGTGTCCTCATGTCACCCCCCAAGGCGTGTGCCCCACTTTGGTCCCAGGAATGTGGTACCTCTGTGTTCAGCTCTGGCCGCTGTGTCCAACTCAATGAGAAGCTCCAGCCCATGGGGACCATTGCACCCACAGCACAGCGTGAGTGGAGTGGGATGTACTGGCATATCCTGGGATGTGCCACCCTGGTGCCACTGTGTCCCCTGCCAGGCTGTTCTACCTACATGGACATCATCCTGGTTCTGGACGGCTCCAACAGCATCTACCCCTGGGAGGAGGTGCAGGCATTCCTTGGGAACATCCTGGGACGCTTCTTCATCGGTCCTGGGCAGACCCAGGTCAGGACGTGGCACCTTGGCCACCATGGTGTCCTCAAGGCTGAGATGGTGTCCCCGGGGCAAGGTGATTGTCTCCAGGGCAATGCTGTTGCCCCTGGGGTGGGGTGATGTCATTGTCCTGGGGTGATGTCACCCCTGTGGAGATGCTGCCCTGGGGTGACATCATTGTGCCCAGACTATGCCAACTGGAGATGGTTTTGGAGGGGCCAAAGGTGCCCTTTTCCAGGGATTAGGGGTTCCTGATTTGGGTGAGCTCCCTTTGGATTTGGAGGGTCCCTGGCTCAGGATTCCCCTGTTTCGGATGAGGGGGCTTCTGTACAGGGAGTGAGTGGTGCAGGAGCAGGTGGCAGGGCAGCATCCTGGGGACTTGACGAGTCCCTGTGGACTTGGTGATTCCCTGGGGGTCTGAGGGATGTGCCTGTGGATTTGGGGCTCCCTCTGGCTCTGATTCTCCTCATTTCAGGTGGGGGTGCTGCAGTATGGGGAGCAGCTGGTGCAGGAGTGGGCGCTGGGGCAGCACCCCACAGCCCAGCGCCTGCTTGAGGCCGCCCGGAACCTGACGCGTCAGGAGGGGAGGGAGACTCGGACGGCCATGGCCATCCGGCAGGCATGGTGGGCTCTGGAATGGGAATGCGAGCGGGATTGGGAATGGGGGCAGAATTGGGGATGTGATTGGCCTCAGGATTGAGATCAGGATTGGGACTGGAAGAGGGAGTCAGGCTGGGATTGGGATCAGAATTGGGATTAGGGTCTAGGGATTGGAATTGGTATCAGGTTTAGGATCTAGTCAGGATTTGGATTGGGGTTGGGGTTGGGGTTGGGATTGGGGTTAGGACTGGGACTGGGATCTGGATCAGGGTTGGGGTGGAGATGAGGATCAGGGATGGGAGCAGGGTCAGGGCTAGGGAGAGTATTAGGATGGGGATGGAACAGGGGCTCATTGTGTCAGCTACATTCCCACAGCACGGAGTCCTTCAGCCCAGCGCAAGGCGGGCGCCCAGGGGCCACGCGGCTGCTGCTGGTGGTGACGGATGGGGAGTCTCACGATGGGGACGAGCTGCCGGCGGCGCTGGCAGAGTGCGACCGGCAAAATGTCACCCGCTATGCCATCGCTGTGAGGCCCCTCCCACCGATCTTCTTCCCTGCATTTCCCTTACCCCCGGGCGGGGGCTTCTGCTGACCACTGTCCCTCCCTCAGGTCCTGGGGCACTACCTGCGTCGGCAGCAGGATCCTGAGGATTTCATACGGGAGATCAAGTCCATTGCCAGTGACCCCGATGAGAAGTATTTCTTCAATGTCACAGATGAGGCCGCCCTGAATGACATCGTGGATGCTCTGGGAGATCGGATCTTCAGTCTGGAAGGTGCTGGCTTGAGGCTGGGATCCTGGGAAGGGCTGGGAATTCCAGCTGGAAGCACAGCTGGAGGCACAGAGTCTCCTTCCTCCCCCCCGTCAGGCACTGGGGACAACGAGAGTGCCTTCGAGCTGGAGATGTCCCAGATCGGCTTTTCTATCCACTGGCTCGAGGTGATCCCACTGGGAAAGGTGGAAAATAACCCTCAGCCCATCTCAGCCCTGCTGAGTGTCCTGGGATGGGAGGATGACATTGGTGGGGGCTGGGGACACTGAGGCATTGTGGTGTCCCCGGGTTGACGTGTCCCACCCATCCTGGCAGGACGGGATCCTCTTTGGAATGGTCGGAGCCTATGACTGGGAGGGGGGTGTGCTGGAGGAGAGCCAGCGTGGACGCATTGTTCCACCCTGGAGAGCATTTCAGGAGGAATTTCCGCTGGAGCTGAAGAACCATGCAGCATATCTGGGTATGGGGGATCCCAAAGGATGAGGGTGTCCCAAGGGATGTGAGGTGAACCAGGCATAGTCCATATCCTCGAGATTTGAGATGAATCAGAGATGTTCCATGTCCTGGAGATCAGGGGTGAAGTGGGGATGCTCCATGTAATGGATATTTGGGATGCTTGGTGATACAGAAATGCTTCATGTCCCAGGGATGCTCCATGTCCTGTATATTTGGGATGCCCTGGGTATACTCCATACTCCAGGGATGCTCCAAACCTGGCTATTTAGGGTACCCCAGGAGCACACTGGGGACCCTATCTCCCTGGGGCTGTCCCTCCTGCTGACCCTGCTTCCTCTCCCAGGGTACTCCGTGTCTTCGCTGCAGCTCCCGGGGGGGCAGCGTTTGTTAGTGGCTGGTGCCCCCCGATTCCAGCACAAGGGCAAAGTTGTCCTCTTCCAGCTGGACCCCACGGGGGCAGTGATGGTGGCCCAGGCACTAATGGGGGAGCAGGTGAGGGGCAGCTGGGGGCCTTGAGGGCCTTGGGGGGAAGTTTGGGCCCCCTACACTCCCTCAGCCTCACAGCCCCTTGCACCCCCAGATCGGCTCCTACTTCGGCAGCGAGGTCTTGGCCCTGGACGTGGAGGGAGATGGGGACAGTGACCTGCTGCTGGTGGCCGCACCCAGCTACCTGGGGGGCCAGAGCAGGGAGACTGGGAGGGTCTATGTGTACCGTGTGGGGCAGGTGAGAGGGCAGGTGTGGGCTTGGGGGTGTCAGGCGGGGGTATAGCTGTACGGCGTGGGGCAGGTGGGGAGCTGAGGAGGGGGCAGGTGAGAGGGGCGGGAGGCTGGGCTGGACAGGGGGATCGTGGTGTACTGGAGGCAGGGCGCTGGGAAGATCAGCGGGATACAGAGGGATTGGAGGGATGCAAGGGATTGAGGAGATTTGAAGGGATAGGGGGTACACAGTGGGATTGAGGGGGTGCCTGTTTCGTGGGGGTACCGAGGGCCCCCCGCACCTCCCAGGACCGCCTGAGCCCCGCGGGGTCGCTGCACCCTGAGCCGAGGCCGCAGGATTCCAGATTCGGCTCCGCCCTGGGCGCGGTGCCGAATCTGAGCCAGGACGGGCTGGCTGGAGCCGTGGTGGGAGCTCCGCTGGAGGACGGGCACCGCGGGGCTCTCTACGTGTTCCACGTCGCCCCGGGCACACTCCTGCCCCAGTACAAGCAGGTGAGACTGTTCTGGGAGAGCTGGGAGGGGCTGGGTGCCACTATTGTGGTGAGCACATCCCTATACGAGCCACTGGCGATGCCACAACTCTCGTCCCCAGCGCATCGCGGCGGCGGCGCTGGGGTGGAGCCTCCGGTATTTCGGGGTCAGCGTGGACGGACGGGTGGACATGGATGGGGACGGGCTGGTGGACGTGGCCGTGGGAGCGCAGGGTGCGGCTGTAGTGCTGCGGTGAGTAGGGGTCAGGGATTCTGGGACAGGGACATCCCGGCCACAGAGATACCCCGGGAACAGGGACATGGAGGACAGAGACACCCCGGGGACAGAGACACCCCAGGAACAGCGACATGTGGTAATGGGGACATTCAGGGGGAAAGGGACTCCGTGCCTCAGTTTCCTCTTGTGAGAACCTGAGATGCTTCCAGGATCCTCCCAGGCCTCTCCATGCCTCATTTTCCCCTGTGACAGGATCCAGGGTAGGGCCAGGTGGGTGTCCCTGTCCCCGCATGATCCTGATGAGATCCCAGGCGTGACTGTGTCCCTCAGGTCCCGCCGGATCATCCAGGTATCCGCATGGATGTCCGTGGAGCCAGCGGCTGTCAGTGTCACACGACAGAACTGCCAGCGCAGCGGCTCCAGCGCTGTCTGCCTCTGGGCCCGGATCTGCTTCCGTGCTGAGACACGCACACAGAACCCCGTGGACATGGATATTGGTGAGTGTTGGCAATGGGGGACTGCAGGGTCCTTGGAGCATCCTTGGAGCATCCCTGGCTGTCCCTGGAGCATCCCAGAAGCATCCCAAAGGGTCCTGGACCATCCTTGGAACATCCCAGGGTATTACCAGAGCATCTCTGGCTGTCTCGAGAGAATCCCAGGGCAGGATCCTTAGACAACCTGGGAGCATTCCAGGAACATTCCAGGAGCATCCCAGGGTGTCCTGGAGAATTCCTGGAGCATCTCTGGAGCATCCTGAGAGCCCTGGATCATCACAGGGCATTGCTGGAGGATTGCAATATCCCTACAACCTCCCAGGAGCATCCCACGGGCATTCCCTTAATCTTTCCAGAGCGTATATATGGTGATCCTGGACCACCCCTGGAGCATCCCAGGGTAGCCCTGGAATCTCTCAGGAGCATCCTGCAGTGTCCCTTGAATATCAACAGAGCACCCATATCCCTGGAGCCCCACTGGAACCTGCCACAACATCCTGGAGCCTCTGAGCCTTCCCTGGCCCCCACTTGTGCAACCCAGCATGTCCCTGGGGCATCCCCAGACTTCCCCGGAGTCCCACTGGAGCAGATGTCTTGGTCTTTGACCTGCTCCCTGTTCCCCAGATCTCCGGTACAATGTATCCCTGGAGGAGCGGATCCCAGGATCCCGTGCTGCCTTTGACTCAGGTGCCCGCCGGCTGCTCCAGCGCCGAATTGAGTTTCCACTGGGAAGGCAGAGCTGCATCCGCATCCCCTTCCACGTCCTGGTCAGCCCCAAGACTCTTTCCTGCCCCATAGTAGGGCTCTTCCCTACTTCCTTCCATTTCTGGGGTCTGACTGGAATGAGGCTGATGGGATCCCCTGATTCTGCAGGACACCTCAGATTACCTGCGGCCCCTCAGCCTCAGCCTCACCTGGGCCCTGGATGTAGCTGCGAGGTCGGTGCTGGATGAGACATCTCCCACCACCATCCGCAAACTGGTGTGTACTGGGAGGGGTGTTTCCAGACGCTGGGATCACCCCTGAACACCAGGATCACCCCTGGCTCCTTACAGATCCCATTTTTCAAGGATTGCGGGGATGATGATGAGTGTGTCACCGACCTGGTGCTCAAGGCCACCACAGACATTGTGGGCTCCAGGTACCCCCGGTGTCCCCCCGGTGTCCTCATGGTGTCCCTGGGATCCCAGGAGCCTCTTGTGACCCCCTCGCCTTCAGGCAGAGCCCCCACATCCTGCGGAAGGGCCGGAGGCGGATGCTGGTGGAGGTGGAGCTGGAGAACCGGGAGGAGAATGCCTACAATGCTAGCCTGTGGCTGCACCTGCCCAGGAACCTCCATTTCTCCAGCCTTGTGCTCCAGGTACAGCCTGGGGGTGGCCCAAGTCCTGAGGAGCCCCTCCAAACTCTCCCACCAAGGTGAACATGGAGACCCAGGTCTTTGGAGAACCTCTAGGTCATTCTTGTCCCAACCCATTCCAGGTGGAATGGGTTGGAGTCCATTGAGTCCCCAAACCCATTTTAAGTGGGATAGGGGGGTATGTTGTGTCCCCAACCTCTCCAATGTCGAAGCTGGGCGTCCACTGTGTCCCCAGCCTATTCCGTGTGGGCCATGGAGGTCCATCGTGTCCCCAACTCCTCCCAAGTGGGAGATTGTGTTCCATGGTCCCCTGTGGCCCCCCAGCATCCCCCTGTAGGGGTCTATTGCTGCTACCTCCCAGTGCCGCAAGTACCTCGACTCCATGTCCCGGTCCCCATCGTGTCCCCCTGGCAGGATCCCAACACGGTGAAGTTGGAGTGCTCAGGCCTGGGCGGGCACCGCCGGCACTGCAGTGTAGGGTATCCTGTCTTCCGCTCGCAGGCCAAGGTAGGACCCCCGAGACCCCCATGAGCCCCTTGGGACCCCCAAACCCCCACCACACCCCTCTGAGCCTTCCCAGGTGTCCTTCACCTTGGAGCTGGAGTTCAGTTGCTCTGTCCTTCTGGACCATGCCGAAGTCACACTCCAGGCCACCAGGTAGGGGTGTGGGGGGAGTGCTGAACCCTCGGGGGAGGGGCGGCATGCCAGGGGCATGGAGTCTGGGGATATTCCCAAGTGTCCCCCCTGTCTAGTGACAGCACTGAGGCGACACCACAGGACAACATGGTCAAGCTTTCTGTCCCCATCCGCTATGAGCCCAACCTGTTCCTGTCCAGGTGGGGCTGGGAGAACATGAGGCAGAGTGGGGGGGTCATGGAGGGGGACACACACAATGGATGTGACCCTCCTGTGTGCCCCCCCAGTAACACCAACCTGCATCGCTACGAGGTTCATCCCCTTGGCACCTTCACCCACAGCTCTGGCCCCGAGTTCACCACCATGGTCAAGGTGAGATGATGAGGGCCTGGGGAATGGGGCCCAGGGGAGCCCTGGCTCATCATGCGCCCATCCAGGTGCAGAATTTGGGGTGCTACCCCATCCAGAACATCACCCTGCACATGGCCTTGCCAGCACTGGGCCACCATCAGGCCACCATTCTGTCTGTTACCCATGTTCTGGCTGAAAATGTGAGTATTGGGGACACTTAGGGGGCCTCGGGGAGGTCCCTGTGCCCTCTCGTTGAACACCCTCTCTCCCTTCTCCAGGCCACCTGCATGCTGCAACCCTCCAATGAGGGGACACAGGTGGTCCCGGTGCCCCCTGAGGACCTGCTGCACGTGGACAGGCTGGTAGGGATCGCTGTGCCCACCCCACTCCCCCGCAGATTTGGAGGGTTCAGGGGGATCCCCACCACTTTCCCCCCAATTTTTGCCACCCAGGACTGTTCCAACACCTGGTGCCAGGAGCTGAGCTGCCGCTTGGGGAGGCTGGAGCATAGTGGGGGAGTTTCCATCCAGCTCCTACGCACCCTCCATGACAGCTTCTTCAGCAGAGTGAGCAAAGGGGAGGCATGCAGGGAATTAGGGTGCCCCTGCTCCAGGAAGGATCCTGGAGAGGGGCACACATGGCTCAGAACCTCCCTTTTCCCATATCCAGATGAAATTCCGGAGTGTGAGGATAGTCAGCAGTGTCTGGCTAGGGGTCACTGGGGATGTGTTGGTGCTGGAGGACGGGGCACAGCGCAGGGAGGTAGGACCTCCCCCCACCCAGTTCCCCATTTTCATCCTTGTTTCCCTCCCCAAATTCCCTGTTCTCCCTCAATGCCCATTTCCCCCCCCAGTCCCTGCTTCCCCTCTAATCCTTGCTTTTCTTTCTAAATTCCTGCTTGCCACCTAAGCCAGTTTCCCCCTCCAGATTCTCTGTTTCTCCCATACCCATTTTTCCTCCCCAAATTCCCCGTTTCCCTCCCCCCCATCCTGGTTTTCTCCCCCAAATTCTCATTCCTCTCACCGATCCCTGTGTTCTTGCAGCTGGTGCTGGAAGTGCTCCAGGGAAGGCAGGTGCCCGTGTCCCTGTGGATCCTGGGGGGCAGTGCCCTGGGGGGGCTCCTGCTCCTGGTGCTGCTCAGCCTTGGCCTCTGGAGGGTGAGGGGGTCACAATGTCACTTTGGGGAGGGTTGAGATGCCACTGGGAGGGTCATGGTATCACCTTGGGAGGGTCATGTTATCACCCTGGGGCGATCATGATGTCGCCCTAGAGGAGGGTCACAATGTCACCTAGAGAGGGTCATGATGTCATCCTGAGGGGGAGATGTCGATTTCCCACCCACCCCCCCCACCCCCCCCGAGGAGGACATTTCCACTCCCCTCAATCCCTCCTCTTCCCCCCTTGCCCCCAGCTGGGATTCTTCTCCCACCGGAAGCCCCCGCGGGAAGAGGAGGATGAGGAGCACTGAGGTGGGAGCTCTGCCACGGGAGGACATCCCGGGACCTCCCTCGCGGGACACATTCCAGGGCCATCCCAGGGCTCGGGACTCCTGAGCTGGCAGAGGGATGAGCAAGGGATGCTGGAGCCCCGAGGGTGGAGCCGGAGGATCTGGGGGAAATCTGGAAGTGGGAAAAGTGGGAATGAGCTGGAATGGAGCAGCTCCAGCAATAAAGCTCCAGCCTGTGGTACTGCCGTGTCCTGCATCCCTGTGCATACGGATGATCTGGGAGCAGGAATGCTTCTTGATTCAGCGAAAACCCTCTGGACTGATGCCAAGTACAATACAGAGAGATGGGGGAGATCCAAAACCCAGCTTCCACTGGCTCTGGACTTAAATCCAGGTTAAATCCAGGACCACAGGGAAGGAATTCCTGATTTCCAGCACTATGTGGAAGAGGGAAGAAGTGGAATCAGGGAGTGAGTGGGTGTGACCCCTCAGAAACCCCCATCAGGGGACATGCTGGATAACAGAGAAAAGCACTGGGATAAACTCAGGATCCAGCTGGATTTTCCCAATCTCTGTGGATCCACAGTCCTGTCCTAGCTCCTGCCCCAGGACTGGGGTGTCCAGAATGGCTTCCAGCAGAGCAGGGAGGGAGGACAGGGACAATATGTCCCAACAGAGCAGGAGGCGTTAGGATATCCACCCTAGGAAACAAATACTGCAAATCAGGGTTTTCCTTCCCCAAAAGCTTTTCCCGAGCTCATTTCTGCACACCCCGCCCCACTCCCCCCCGCCCCCGAGAGTACCCCAGCTCCTGCCTCTCTTTCCCAGCTCCAAGGATGACTTGAGAAGGGGAATTCATTGAGAAAGGCCTTTATTGGACGGAAGAGCAAAGAAGATCAGGAATTAATTCGATGTGGAGCCACTGAGCCCAAGGGGTTTGGGAATGTCACCCCCACAATGTCCCCCTAGGGCAGTCAGTGGATACCACGAGTACGAGGATAACTCCCAGGATTCAGACCTGGAAAAAAGTCACAGAAATGGGAAAAAATTCTCAAAACAACC
>VZTT01028929.1:32890-57017 GCA_013400855.1 Buphagus erythrorhynchus | reverse complement strand
CGCCGCGGCCGGCGCGGGTCGATGCGCAGCGCCGGGTCCGGCCGGCCCGCCCGGGAGCGCGGGGCAAGGTGACCGCAGCGGCAGCAGCTGCTCCGGCCCTTGGTGCGGGCCCTGACCGGCGGGCTCGGGGAGTTACGTAATGACACATCTGCCCCAGCAGGCGGCAAAGTCCTCTAGGCAAGCTTAAATTTTAATCTGAGTGTGGGAGCACCTGTCTATGGAAGTGCTGACCACCTCATCCTCTCCTAAATGGCCTCTGACCGCTGTTCTGCCCGGGGAAGGGCCCCCCTGCAGCCTCTGCCACTGTCCCCTGTTCAGCTGTAAATGCAGGGGCTCTTTCCTTGCCCGCCCCAGGGCAATCTGATATAAATCAATTTGCAACATCGAACACAAATCAATCTGCAATAAACGTGCCCTTCCCTTGGGGCGTGTTGTATCTGTCTCCTGAAATATTCTTATTTCCTGCTATGATCTTGTTTGCATAAAAAGTACAGGGCAATGAGGTGGTGAGGGAATTAATGGGAGAAGTGCCTCCAGAATTTGGCAAAATTTAATGCTTGCTAAAACACATCAGCAGAATTCAGTGCAGAACCCAGATGAAAAGACTGTATCTACCAGAGGCGAAACCGTTTAGCCCACTAGCTCTCTCCAGATTTCATTCTGACACAGCCAGCCTTGGTGCACTGACTGCCCTTCACTGGGAAACCAACAAAGCTTAGATTCACATCTCTCTGATTCCTTGTAACATCTCAATTCAACACCTTAAGAGCCACAAAACTGATTAAACTTAGAGGTTCATATAAGAATGTAAGCTTTATAGTGAATCAAGTTTTTGTTCTGTGTTTCCAGATGGGCAGTCTGGCTGCCACTGCCAGCTGCAGAGTCTCTGTCACAGTAATTTCACTGATTATTTAGAATAAGCACTACATTTCATTTTCAAACTTAATGTTCCATTACTCAGTATCTCTCTGACTGTTAGAGCTGGCCTTTGTGGCACCCCGGGAGAGAGGGAGTTGTCATAACCTATGAAAAGACTGATGTTACTGTGCAGGGCATTAGAAGCAGAGTGCAGGGGGTTTGGACCATTTTCTCCTGCACTTGGCAGTTGCAGGTCTGAGCCCTGTCCTCCTGGTCTGCTTCCTGCTGCCCTGGCTTGATCTCTCATTTCTGGACTGTGTTATAACATGTCCAGCCCTGGAATCAGATATTCAAATGTCGCTGTGTCATAATCCATGTGCTACTGGTAACGTTTTTAGGGGGGTTTAGCACTGCCAAGAGCTTCACATCCTTCATTCCACGCAAGTGTTTCCTGCAGAAGTAAAACATGCAACTTGTCACACAAAACAGAAGCACCAGTTTCTTTCTGGCCCAAGATAAGAGAAAAAAAAACTGTAAAAGCTTTATCTGAACCAAACCATCTGATTTGCATTGGCAAGACTGATTGCTCATACTTCCCTCTAGGTTTCTGAGCAGAGCTGGATAAAGGGCAGACTGGAGCTGAATGCTGTGTGTGATTCTTATCTCACAGCTCACAGCACAGCTTCCCCAAACTTGAATCCTGGTGTGCAAAACAACTTGGTTTGAAAGGAAGGCCCTGGGCAGGTTTCCCATTTGGATTGCAAATGAAGGGGGCTACAGTTATTTCCACTTTTTTACATTCCTGCATGTCCACTGGAGTGGTGTCTGTGTTCTAATGGAAATTTGTGTTTCTTTGCCTGAGGTTGGATGGTACAATGCTGTTCTCCAGCCAGTCTTCCACCTCCCCTACCCAGATGACACACTGGCCTTCGTGGTGCTCAGCACCCCTTCCATGTTCGACAAAGCCCTTAAGCCTTTTGTGAACAAAGAACGGTTAAAAATCATCAGGGATCCTGTGGATCAGTGTGTTTCCCATCACTTATCACATGTGAAGGAGGTAAGAAACTGAAATACTGATTCCATTTAGTGTTGTGGCACATAACCAGGTTGGTTGAGCAGCAGACAAAGCCCTGCAGGCTCCTGCCCTGCTCTTTGGAAGGGTGAAGCATTATTCATGAAGGTGGGAGCATCAGCAGGCTTTGGCTGCTTTACTTGCATGTTCTGCCTCTGGATTACATCGTGCAGCTGTGAGGGAGCTCTACAGGCACAGGCTGAATGCCCACAGCCTCAAACGTGCTGATAGAATTCAGCAGCAGGACGTAGGAGTCTGCAGACTTCTCACGTGTCTGCAGACTCATAGCTTTTTCCATGAGTCTGGGCTGATGTTTTCAAATTTTCCCAGAAATTCCCTGACCAGAGGGTGGATGTCATGTTTGATTACGAGATGCTGCCGAGCCGAAGGCCCAAATTCCTGGCACAGACAGCTGCCCATGTTGCTGGAGCTGCATATTACTACCAAAGGAAGGATGTGAAGCGTGATCCTTGGGGGAAAAAGGTGAGGCAGAAACACAGTTTGGGAAGAAACACTGAACTGCAACCACTGAATTGTACAATGATTGTTTGCTCACTAGTTACTAGTTCATCTTGCAGGAAACTACAAAGTCCAGAGCACATACAGGTTCATAAAGTGTTTCAGGTGGAAATTGGAAGCTTCCAAGATTCTTCGAGGTAGTAGGGAGATGTGCATGGAGAGAAATATCTTGATCTGTTAAACTTACTTAGATAGAAAAATAAATGACAGTGTAAAGGAAAACCTGTTGCTTAGAACATTACAAGCTGGGGGAAAAATGCTCTGTGGTTAATTTCTGTAATAGATTTTCAGGAAGGAACCTCTCCCCACATTCCAGGGAGGTGTGTGTGGGCACAAGAGAATGGGAGTGAAATGCAGTGCTTCAAGCCACAAGTTCAGGAAAGTTTTCCCTTCTGCTCTGTACAGCACTCCAAGAGAAGGTTGGGAGAGTCAGAAGCATCTGAGGATTTGAACTCTAACCTTGATTAGACACAAAGTGAGACAGCTTAGATTTTTTTTTTTTCTTCCAGAAGATCTTTGGCGTTTGTATCCATCCCAAGTATGGCGGCTGGTTTGCTATCCGGGGTCTCCTGCTCTTCCCAGACATTCAGGCGCCATTCCTAGAACAGCCTGCCCCTGTTGACTGTGTGAGCACGGAGGAGAAAAGGATTGAGCTGCTGGAGCAGTTCAATTTCCACTGGCAGGACGGCCGCTACAGGGACATCATTGAAGTGAAGGAAAGGTACTCGGAGGAGCAAAAAGCCTATTTTGCCACTCCTCCAGCTGAGAGATTCCGGCTGCTGGGGCTCTCACAGGAAGCGCAGAGAATCACATTTCACTGAGAAACCGGCTCTGTGGAGGGCAGAGGGCAGCAAAGGGTAACTCATGAGCACCGGCTGTTCCCAGTGCTGAGGAGGAGGAGGAGGAAGAGGAGAAGGGGATGGTTATGCTGATACAGAGATGGCAAATCCGAGCAGCCTCAGTGCAAACATCAGTTTCCCAGAGAGGGGCACTGCTCTGCGGTCTGGGGAAGGTGGGAGCTGTCTGTTCTGTGCTGCTGCTGATCTGGGGGTTCCTTTGGAGAGTCCAGTAAGATGCCAATTAGCCTTTGGTTGGGAGTAGTTTAGACATCCTGGCAACTTTAAAATCCGTGCTGCTCATTAGAGAAATCACTTTTGTTCTCAAGAATTTTCTTTCTGAATGTTCTGGTTTTATTCTTTGTAAGTGTAAAAAAGAATTCAGTCGTTGTTAGTTTGATTTTGTCTAAACTTTGGGCAGGTACTTTTTTAGATGTAGCCAGCATTTTATTATCCTGTGTCATGACTCTCCCTAGGGAATAGATGTCCAGTCTTTACAGTCTTGCCTAGGTCACATTTAAGCATTTATCCACTTACAGAGCAGCTGAATGGAATATTTGGAAAGATGCTGAGTAACGTCCATATGAGTGGACATTTTACTCATGTGAAGATAACTGACTGAAAAAGACAATCCTTGTGGCCTTTTCTAAGATGGACCACATCTGTGTTAAAAGTATTTTTCAGTGCCAGCACACAGCACACCCCCCAGAGTTCCAGTCACAGCTTCCTGGTGAGCTTTCTGTGTGGGGAAGGTTGTAAACCTGCACACACGTAAAAGCCATGGCACAAAGCCTTGTCACATGCACAGGCAAACAAGCATGGTGGAAAAGAAAATATTAATGACTTTCATGTTACTTATATTGCTGGATAAAACATGTTCAGACAGAAACATAACATTTTTTGCATGACTTTGTCCTGTTATATTTGTTCAGAGGCTACAATGCACCTGGAAACCAGGAATTAATTTATCATTGAGCAATTTGAGGCTCAGATCTCGTTAAAATAATATAAAACATTAAAATAATATTTTGTGGGAGTTGTTTTACTAGACTGCAGTACATTGCTGCAAATGGACAGGCACTTTTTTCCTTTTGATGGTATCAACATGATGAAGAAATACTCACTTTGCAGAACTGAGCCCTTTCTTTTTATATCGGGATTCTTCAAACCTTTTGGAGACTCCACCACCAAGGTTGCCCTCACCACTGTTCACTGCTTGATACAATTGCTCATAGTCTGTACACTAACTCATCGTAATCCAAATTCAGGATTACAAGTTTGCTTCCCACGTGTGATCACTGGGTTTGTTCACTGCATTTGCTGTTACAAAAAAGTCTTTGTTGCTTTCCATGCTTTGTTCATCTCTGACTAAGGCAGACACCTGACTTAGAATGTGATAGAGGTATTGTGATGTTTAATTTAAGGTAAAGAATGAAATTTGTTTAAAATCGGTTGTTACAGAATTACTTCTGGATCAAATTTGTTTGATGTTTCAGAACTTTTCAATTGAACTGTAATTTAACAGATTTGAGCTAATGGCTCATACTAGTAACAAAGACAAAATGCTGATTGTCTTAGAAGGATAAATATAGATTTGAATCAAATCTATCTTTTACATTACAATTTAAAGTTAAATATTTTGATTTTTTTGTATTGATTTCTTACAAATATTTAATATTTTGTCTTAATTTATTAAACAGATTACCATGGCCACTGCATTTCAATTTCTGTAATTTATTTCTCTTCAAATGGTATGTTGGTTACTAAATGTATAAAGTTGTAAGTAAACCTCAGTACTGAGTATTTTTATTTAAACAATGCAGTTCTTAACTTGTGGAGAACTCAAGATGTTCAAGCAAAAATCAATCATGGTGTTTTTAATATCCTGAAAAGAGTGAAGTACCTAAGACACACATAGTCCAACATCTGAAAACTAAGGAAAAAATTGGTTATCTTAGCGGAAGTTGATAAACTATTATCACAGGCTCACTGGGATATAAAAAATAAAACCTATAGCACATTATGAGTAAATCTAATAAAGGTTTATCTTTCCCAGGTCATTTCAGCAAGAGCATTAACAGCAAGCACCATGACAGTGCACTTTTCATTTCTTCCTCTGTTGGTTAACAGTAACAAAAGTTCCAGATGTCCAGTGAGACATAACTGAGAGACTTTTCCTCAGTAGCATTAAAGTAAGACCTGTAAGTACTGGAATTTTTACTGGTAAACCTTTTAGTGAACACTGAGTCACAGATCCGTGTTCCTTGTGCTTCTGGGAATACAGTTGTGTCAGGCACAACAGAGTACAAACATTTAGAAATATCCACTCCTACCAGAGTGATTTTGGAGTCACTTGGATTGGGCATTACTTTCTTTCTCTTACCCAGCTCACTGAGATCCAGAGCTGCAGTGAGTAGTTTTCTCCCCTTGCTGGTTGGAGTATAACAGCCTTTGTCTTATAAAACTGAAGTTTGAGAACCCGTTTGGCTTATCTCATCTCTTGGGACAAGACCAGACATGGTGAGGAATGGATCATCCTTGGACCCTGAGGCACTGTGAAGGCATTCTTAGTTTCAGCCCTTGCAAATGTCAAACAAGTAATTGCAAATACTTGGATAGATTTACGAGTTCAAGTCTCACATTTTACATTTTTAGACAAGGTTTTTCTCTAAATCCTAATTTTTTAACATTATTAAATACTCTTCCTCAGTATAACCAGTAGGGTGAGTATTCAAGAGCTGAACAGGAAAAACAAAATAAATTAAAAGCTACTTGAATTTAAATTCAGTTTTAGCAACAAGATATTCAGTATATTTCAAGCTAATAAAATAGTTGATGGAGAATTAAGAAGTTTGTAATAGTTTCATGCATTTACCATTCTTACTATCCTTATGTTTTCCCTATTTTTACTTCATTAACCTAAAAATTAGATTTTTATAACAATTAAAAGATTTGAAAGACAATACTAATTAAATACAAAGCACAGTCAAACCTGGTGACCAGCAGCCATTAGGGTTGTTGCTCAGAAAAACACCTCAGAAACACTATTGGGGGTTTTTGGTATCAATTAGAATCCATTACACTTCAGTGGTGCAATAATGAGCATTAAAGTTTCTTTGTGGTGTGAAGAAGAGTGTGGCAAACTTAATTCTTGATACTAACTAATTTCCTTCTCCCATAAAAGGAGTGGATTGTAACAATGCTGTTTTCCTCTAAACTATGGAAAACTAAAGATGTTTTGCTGTATAAATCAGTGCTGGTGTGTCAGACAAAAACAGCCAGCCTTAGAAGAACAGTGAACTCTTCTGGTTTGTTGCTTTGATGGGGGTTTTAAAGTCTGGTTTGGGTTGGGTTTTGCTATGTTTTTGTTTTGGGCTTTTTTAGGGCTAGATTGCCCTCCTCTGGATCAGAAGCATAATTCTACTCATTCAGTATGATTCATGGTCTTTTATTAATTTGTGACCAAAATTCTTGTTGGTGTAGCTACTATTTAACGTGGGTTGTATTTCTGAAAATGCACATTGACTTGAATTGAAATGGAATCAAAAACCTCCTGAGTTAAGACTGATGTATTTCAAAAAACAAGAGTGGCAGCTACTGGTCACTGCCAGTGTGGTTATCAGCACTCTTTGTTAAGCCTCATGCAAAAAGTGTATTTAAGCAGCAGCAGTTCAAAACTCTTCCTCTGAGGGAAGTGGTTTTGCTGCTCACTGCAGCAGAGAAACAGCTGCACCTCTGCAACCTGAACTTTCACAGATTCATCTACCAAATTAGACAAATGTATTCATTAGAGGGTTTTTGCTGTTACCTTGGCTTCCTGTGCTATCATATATCCTGTGACAGATCATCCATCACGTTTCCTTCAGAAAACAGAACAGAGCACTTCCCTTCTAGGTTTTCAAGGAGGAAACAGAGAGCACCAAGGAACACAAATGAGCTTTTCTTTTCCCTCTGTGACTGAAAAAGATGTTCACATTCCTTAGGAAATACAGTGGGAAACTTGAAAGAATTAAATATTTTGTCATAAAATGAGCAGTAAGATATTTTAGTGGAATGTTGTAAATCTCTCCAGTAATATACCAAAATCTGCAAAATGTGATTATATATGCATACAAATATTTGAAATGGCTACTATCATTCATTGATATTACATCTATAATTCTCATGTTGTCTTCGTTGATGTTTGAGAAAGCAATTTTACTTTTAATAACTGCATATGTTCTCTTTTCCCTCAAACACCTTGAAAAGTTTCTGAAAATCAAACACATTTACACTAAGATGCTTGAGCTTTTTTTCCTGATGTAGAACAAACCATGGGACAGGAAAATTCCTTTAAGTGGATTACAGGAGTGGAGGGATTTTTCTGTTTCTTAAATTTATGCAGAATCATTGCTTTTTCTGCAAATGTATAAACCCTCTTATTCCTTTTAAAGGAATTAGCCTTAGGTTTTAATTTTATGTCATAACCTTTTTTCCAGAATGATTCCTGAATCATTCACTGTTGCTTCAGTCTTCCAAAATATAAAAAAACTCCCTTATTGTTGTGAAAAGTGGATTTGATGAAATACATCAATTTTAGGCTATGATGTTTTATTAAGTGTAGATTGAAGACTTTTTTCCTTTCTAGACAAAGGATATTGGTTTCATTCATCAGTGCAGATACTTCAAAAATCTGTTGCTGTGGAATATGGAACATAAACCTACTGGACTTGGTGTCAGAGGACAGTGTAACCTTAATGACTTCACATATATTTAGTCATATACATGTGCTCAAATGGCTTCTTGCACAGAAGCATTTTAAATTCAGACACACGTCCCCATAATGTGTGCAGTGATTTAAGTTTCAGGTGAAAGAGCCAAATTTCACATTGAAGTCCAAACCTTTCATCACTAGGTGTGGTGAGAATTGCTTCCCACAGGCTCATCTCTTGTTCAGGAACATTGCAAACAGCTCACAGCCTGTTCTCCTGCAGCCACCCAGGGCTGTGCAGCACAGAGCTCTTGGTAATGCAGAGTTGTTTGACTGTACATTAAAGGCAAACTCCTGTTTTTTCTTTCCAAGGATTAAAAATAGAGCTACAATATTCATGAGCAAAAAACAATTTGACTTCCTGTTTGGTGTTCTTTTTGTTTGTATCATTAAATTGTATTTAAAAAAAAGGAGACAGTAACAGCTCTAACACTTCCTGAATTAATTGTCCAAGTGTGCTGCACTCTACCACTCTGCACTTCCCTCCTTTCACCCTTTGCAAATTAGAACCAAGATATTGTTTAGGAGTCCTCTATCTGTCTAGCAGTATACATCAGAATATACATTTGCAGATTGTCATGTAATATAATATTGAACACCAGACCCACTGAAAATTTCAGACTATTAATACATTTTTCAGACTATTAATACAATAAACCTGAGTATTTTAACATTATCTTTACATAACTGTTATTTTGATGTGTAACATTACTAAAAGCTTCTTTCATGGGACTTTTGCAAACATACTTTCCTAACCAAAGTGCATCATTTTGCAATACCTGTGAAATATAAAATGCTTGCTTTTGTTCTTTGAACTGTATTGATTTGTTGGACAATCCAATAATATATTCAACAAAGGCCAGATAAAAAGGCTGGAGTACTTGTTAAGAAAATAATACTTTTAAACATAAGTAACTTTTTACACTGCTTTTCAAAACTACTGAGAAGCTTGCTTTGTAACAAAGTGATAATTCTTTAAACATTAAGAGGCAATTTTTTTCTTCTAAGCATCTAAATATAAATATGCAGTTGTTAATTTTGAAATAACTAAGTCAGAAGTTCTACAAAATCTAGTAAAGGTTAGGTTCTGTATGTTGAATATTGAACATCACATCCTATGTATGCCAAGATAAACATACAATATATAGAATTGATGTATGATGCACAACTTTGTATTATACATACCAAAAAAATCCTGTGGCTCCTACACAAATGCTATTATCTTGAAACTTAATTACAAATATCTGTCACATACATGAGGGAAATTTTTTAAAAATTCTAGATAATATGAGAGACCACTGTGTGTGTGTATTGGGTTTGTGTGGCTAAGTTGGTGGGGGGGTTAATAGGGGTGGCTTCTGTGAGGAGCTCCTCGAAGAGGAGGTGCTCCAGAGCACAGATTCCTCTGCAGCCTCATTATTTCTCATTATCCTACCCTGATTTGATTGGTAATAAATTAAGCCAATTTCCCAGCCTGTTTTGCCTGAAACAGTAACTGGTGAATGATCTCTCCCTGTCCTTACCTTGACCCATGAACCTTCCACTCTATTTTCTCTCCCCTGTCCAGCTGAGGAATTGTTACATAAATCCCCAGGAATCACAGCAATCAGCTACAAATTAAGAGATCTAGGATAGAGACACAGTAAGATATATTTCAGTTTCTCTTCACCTGACTATTCTAAAGAAATGAATGAATAAAGGTTATATTTATAATAAGCACCCAAACTAGGAAAATAGGCATGCAGTCACTCACACATTTAAAAAAAAAAAAAAAACAAAACAGGAAATATCACATCTATCCTTTCTGATTTACATATTCAGGGAAGATCCCACTAGGCAGCTCCCCATCCTGTCAAACTAAAGCACTGCTTGAATGAGGTTTTTACCTCGCTGGGAAATATGGCACCGTTGATTGTGAAAGCAAAAGCAGTTTATAGCTATAATGAAAATACAATCTGCATCTTGGTACATGGAAAAATCCCACCTCAGTAAATGATTAAAATAAAAAACTAAATAATTTATAGTTATTTCAATATCATAAAAGTTACATCAGTCTAAGATGTCATGATGCAAGGAGTGGGGTGTAAGCCCCAGAACACTTACTGGAGATTCCAAGCTACATCAGAATCAATACAGAGTTTAAACGAAGAAACAAACTTAGACTCTTCTTGGTTTGAAGAAGTTTTGTTACCCATTTTTTGTGTGTCATGCTCTTAGAAATGTAAGTAATGTAAACATTAAAATGACAGCATAGCAAACCTTCCTGGGAATGACTCGTGTGGCTTAAGAATAAAAAAAAAGTTTAATTGCACTGATTCTTACTGTCAATCATTTGATGCATGCATGCAACACAGCTCCTAATCCACAGGGATTTTGTTTCTTGGCAGTTTCCAGTTTCCACAGTATCATCACTCACCTGTGACTGATGCTTAAGCAGGTACAGTTTGTAGCCTCAGTGTGAGGGAGCTCAAGGTGAGCAGATCACAGGAAATTACAGCACATGAAGGAAACTCCTCACACCAGAGAAGTGGGATGAAGAAATGAACACAAGAGGTGATTCTACAGGGCACTCCTATGCCCAGATGTGCTGCAGGGCAGCTCTGACCTCTCCTCCTGACAGCAGCCACAGCAGGACACAGCAGCTGCTGGGGTTGGAACCACCCTCAGACCCTCACCTTCCTCCCAGGGCCTGGGATGGAGATATAGATCCCCTTTTTGGAGAGAGGTTCAGGAGCAGAACACCAGAGAACCCCTTTATCCTCTGTTTCCAGGGGTAGGTGACTGAGTAGCTACAAAATCCCTGTGTACAGCTGCCTAAAAGGGGGTTGTAATGAGGTGAGTTCAGCCTCTTCTCCCAACTAAAGAGCAATGAGACACGAGGAAATGGCCTCAATTTGCACCAGGGTAAGTTTGGATTAGATACTAGCAAAAATTTCTTCACTGAGAGGGTGGTTGGGCATTTGAAACAAGGTGCCCAGGGAAGTGGTGCAATTATTATCCAGGAAATATTAAAAAACTGCTGGTAGATGTGGCACTTGGAGACATAGTGCCCTCCTAGTAACTGCTGTAACTAATTTTACATTTCAAGGCTAATATAACAATGTATAAGTTGTTTTACATTAAGGTAAGTTTTACATTAGCTTAGCCCTAACTTTACTCCTTTTCACTTGCTAGAAAAGAAAGTTTGGTAACTTCTTACTCAGCCATGCTGATTTATATTCATTTTACTTTGAACCATATAAATGCTCCTGTTACTTATCAATGCCTTCCTGGGAAGCTGGCCTCATTTGTTATCTTGAGACTTTGGATTTTTTTAAAAATTAAGCAGAAGTGACCCAGCTAAACATTACTTTTATATATCTTCATGGGGATTAGCTACTTTAGTAGATATTGAATTATTTGGTACCAAGGCTCCTGCCACATACTTTTTGCAACTGTACAAAACAAGTTTACTACTCAAGGCATACAACTTTCACTTTTGAGTGACATAAATAGCTCTGGGCCTCCTCTTTGGTATTGCTGACTTTAAGCAGGACAGAACTTGTTTATGACTTGAGCTGAAGATGGTTACAAGGTCCAGTAAGAGTTTAATCTTTACATGAAGATCACAGGGCTCTAACCCCCTTAAATTGTTAGGCAAGAGCTCATTACCCAAATTCTCAGCTTTGAAGTTCAGCCCTATCTCGAGCCACCCTGAACTATGAAGCTACACAGCAGTGACAGCTTTGGTGTAACTTAAGGCCAGTCATGTGCTCCGAGTTTTACATAATCAGAAATACAAAGATTAAAGACAAGGCTGAGCACACCTGAGTACCAGATTTTATAATGCCACCCTTTAGATCTAAATCATATGACTACAAGCTAATGGATAACTGGCTTATTATCACTCCCATGACATGTAGTGGGAAAGACTGGATTAATGTTGTATCCAAGGAAGTCTGCTTTCCAGAAAGCCCACTATTCCACTCCCATAAAGACAGCACTCAAACTCCATGTTGGATTCCCAGGAATGACATGAACAGTCAGTTTTGACTTAAGTAGATGCCAGAATGACTAAGTTGACATGGTGCATGAGGAGATGTCCCACCTTTGTCAGTCACATGCTCCAAGCAATACTACAGTGCCCAGAGCTTAAGCCAAACAGCCTGATCCTCCATCTAGCACCCAAGTCATGAAGAGTGTGAAGAGTACTTTATTACTTCAACACGAAAACCAAGTCTTTTTCTCTCCATTCCAATGGAGCTGTAGTAAAAGGCCCATAGGACTTTAAGATGTCTACAGAAAGCTTTCAGAAGTGCAGTCTGCACTGCTCCCAGGTCTCCTGGACTACATACAAGAACAGTAGACAGTGTGCTCTTTTCACAAGTTTAATAGAGTTACAAAAGGATACCACTGCTCTATGTAACACATGGCTAACCACAGACATGGCATTGTCACTAGGGTCAACAGGGCTTGATGTACAGATACTGATTGTTAGGATTTGCTATGAAGGTGCTGTCAACAGGACAAACTCTCCTTCAAGTAAAAAAGTTACTGTTTAGAACTATAACGTGATCCCTTGACTCAGATGCAATGACTTAATCATTAAGTTCAGTAACTGATACTTGCTCTTTATGTAAGGCATACTAGTTTCCACTCAGGCTGAATGTTTATTTCTGCTTGGCGAAATACTCTTTACTTTTCTGAACATCAGGCTTGATTGTGTCACTCCCAGGCTTCCAGCCAGCTGGGCACACTGAAATGATAAGAATGTTTAAGTCTTACCAGCTGCTCCTGCAGAACATGTTTTACACAACATTAAAGCAAAGTAGCAACTCACAACATGTACAGATCTTTGCAACATACAGACAGTGCATTCAGTGTCACATTATGCTCTATTTTGCTTGTTTCTATTTGTTTACTGGGCAGTAACACCCAAGGAACCAGGTGTCTGCCCAGGCAACAGGGGATCCTTTACACAAGCACCTCTCCCAGCCCCACTTAAAAGTTTTTGGGAAGTTTGACAGCAAAGGTAACACCAACTCCAGCAGCCCAGGTCAGAAAGGCCCTAGCACCACATTACACTTATCTCCTTGGATCCACTCAAGTCTGTATTCCCCTTATCTTTAATCCACCCTGGTGCAGAGCTCTCCAGTTGAATGGGGCAGGGGAAAAAGTGTTCAACTGTCACTGGTTCCCCTACATGGTTATCAAAAAGCCACCATGATGCAGAGGTTGCATGGTCTCAAGCTTCCAGCACCTCCTTGAACAGCATTTTTTGAACAGTGTTCTTTCTTACTGCCATGGAATGCTGGATGCTTGCTCCACTCTGGACTGGCAATTTTAGCCACAGTATGCTCAGTTTCTGAGTGCTGCTACACATCTTACACTGGTCTGTCCTGATTTAGATGTGACTGCAGTCCTGAAGTTCTAAAGGAAAACCTTTTGCCAGGTTTTGACTACTCAAAGGCACAGTAAACCCCAAAAGGCTTCATTTGCATGACATGTGACCACTCCATCATCAAATGTTTGGGATGTCTCCTCACATGACATATGTTTATATGCCACAGTCACAAGAGCAGCTTATTTTAATAAAACCTGACACTAATTTACCACTTCTGAAGCACAGCAAGTATGATCAGCAGCAACATATGTCATTAGTCAATGACAACTGAAGACTACTAACACCTGCATAGCAATTTTGAGTTTCCATAATTTGGTTCTAACTTTTTATCTGCAGTGCCTTTTTTTTCTTTGACCCCTGCAGAAAAGCTGCCAGTATCAAACACCTTATTCCTCCTTAACTATGGGGACAGAGACTCTCATCCATTTTACCCTCACTATATATTGACAGAAAGATCAGCAGACTTCCTGGGAATTTAAGTAGTTTGTCTGTCTAAAACACTACATTAGTACTGACGGTCTCAACCTACCAAATCTGAGAGCAGAATCTAAATCAAGCTTACTCTTGCAGGCTAAGTTACTACATGTTCTTAATTTCTGTCTCGAGTATTTTCTGTGTCTAACTGAAAGAGACAATTTCTGTGTGCTGGACAAGACACCCATCACCAAATTGATTTAAGTGAAATCTCAACATGAGCAAGTACTCAATGGACAAATAACTGGAATAGGACAAAGCATTATGGTGTCCTTCAACAAGAAGATTTACAAACCAGCTGCATTTCCACAGTCACAATTACCTGCCGTGCACAGATTGATACATGTACTTAGCACCTTTCAGTAACCCTTGATTTAACCTGCCTAGTTAATCCTGTTCTTTAGAGAAAACATTAAATTGAAAAGCACTCTTACCTTCTCCATGTTTATCTGTAAACTGGAAGGCCTGGACAAGTCTGAGGGTTTCATCAACAGAACGGCCAACAGGAAGATCATTGATTGTAATCTGCCTCAAGATCCCCTTATCATCAATTATGAACAGACCCCTAAAAACAAATAAAAACCAGACCTCAAGTTAAGCATAGCTTTTGAAAGGCTGATTAGACTGATGTGAGAGTTTCAAAAACTCAGGTTCACTATTTGATTATGGCACCGTTTGTGCCATTTACTGTGACCTCTTCCTAGAAACTAACACGTTGGTGCATGCACAGCAATGAAACAGCAGCAGCTCAAAGCCCTAGAGGGACTAGGAGGGACAGGAGGCAAGTCAAAGCACTGACACAGCAGAGAAATGCTTCCTATTTAAGGAAGATACTAACAGGGAAGAAAAAAGGAAGAGAAACTCAAGGAAAAAACAAATTCAAGGAGAGACGTTCTCACATGAAAAAACCTCACTACACACTGTTCTCAAAAAGACAACAAGCAACAGCTCATCAGTCCTTCAACATCAGGTTAAGAGTTAGCAGAAGTTCATCTCCTCTGGCAACTTTTCCGAACAGCAGACTAAAGGCCTGGGGTTTAATTAATCTGCACTTTGATCACTAAATACTGTAATCACTTCTACAACTATGTAGGTCTTGCATTACCAAAGTTTGCAGCTCACCTGCATGAGACTCCTGCACTGAGCAGCAGGCAGTCAAAGGGAAACAGATTTTAACTTAAAAGCACAAGAAGCCTAAGCACCACAGAGAACCAGGGAGCATCTCCCCTTGTAGAGGTGTCTGACAGACTGCAGCTCACACCTAGAACAGCCAATAGCTTTAGCTGTCTGCAGGTGTTCAAGGGTACACAAGCTCTGTGATCATCTGACATGTCCATGCATTGCAACATAACTTTTTGAGCTCATTTACCTCTGGCACATTACCTGTATGCAATACCTTCATCCTCCTTCAGCACTCCATACTCTTTGGCAATGGCACGTTTTGTGTCAGAAACCAGGGGGATTTTCATGGTGCCCAAACCCCCCTGTTTCTTAGGAGTGTTGATCCTAAAAGAAGAAAAGTTTACACATTAAAAATATGGGAAGTTCAGGATGAGGGCTCAAGGTACAACAGAAGCTGATCCTTTCTTCAATATCATACTCAATCTGCCATGCAGCAATGAAAGAACTGATGCCCAGTATGCTCAGTTCTGTTCAGAAGCACCTGGCACTACCAATACCAAGTGCCTTTGAATACACTCAGGACCCTGTTCCTGCAAGAACTGCGGCCAGGCAGAATAGTTGTTGGGTTAAAAGGTTGATTCTTACCAGGCAAGGTGACAGAAGTGAGAGTCAACAGAAGCTCCAATTACTTCACAGTTGATTTTCTTGAATTCATCAGCTCTGTCACTGTAGGCAATGATTTCAGTTGGGCAGACAAAAGTGAAGTCCAGGGGGTAGAAGAAGAACACAACATATTTTCCTAGAAAAGCAGTACAAGCAGTTAATCTGTTAGATTTTTAAGAAAAAGCAAACAAACAAACCCCACCAAAACACAGAAAAAAAAAAACCTTAACAACTACCTTAAAACCCTACCCAGCTGAAGTCTCCAAACCCAAACTGTCCAATTTAACAGGGAATGCTTGTCTCCTGGGTCTATTCCCATAGGCTTGTCCCAAGTACAGTTCTGGTTATGCTACACCAGAAGACCCCATGGCTGACCCCTAACAGAGAAATGCCACAGATCTGAAAGGCTACCAGCCAAGGAGACATTTTAACTGGTGAGTAGTCTATACCTACTCATCACCCTCATGCAGCCTTCAGCATCATTAGAAATGTATTTCTAAAGCCATCAACATGAGTACTTGATAACTTCAGGCTCTCCTTTTGTTTTTAGTGAAGCTTTTTTGGCAAAACATATTGGCAGCACTCTAGACAAGGGAGTTTGTTGGTTAGATGAAAGAATTTACTTTCCGTTGACAAAGATGAGACAGAAGATGTTGCTGTTCCACAGACTGGAAATGTTACACCAGTCTCAGTATGATACAGGGCAATGAGCCCGATGCAAGGTAAGAGTTTAGAGGGGTTTTATGCTCACTGGTAACAGTTATCACGCCTGGGACAGTCATGCTGCTGACAGCCTTCTAAGCATACTCCAGCCACCACTGCACAAATTCTGATCTTCACTGCCAAGTGGTCACTATCATTTCAAAACCAAACCGAGATGTATCTTCAGATACCCTCCAGTCCTTCCTATGGCCAGACTATCTGTGTAATTAGAGAAGCACATGGAATTACCTTTGTAGTCAGAGAGTTTGATGTCTTTGAACTGTCCATCTGGCATTACAGCTGTGGCAGTAAAGTCAGGAGCTGGTTTGCCAATGAAAGCCTTTCCTGAAGACATCTTGATTTAACCTAGACAGGAGTTAACACCAATACAGTTTAGATGGTAGTGCATTTGCACCTGGAAGTAAGGACTTATTCAAAGCATTTTATCAATCTAGATTAAACACCAAAGACAGTTTATCAGTACTTGGTCTTGCAACACGGCTTAAGTGTTAAATGAGTTTTGACACCTGGGTAGTTGAGCCACTATAGAGACTGCCAGCACTTCAAAATGTATGGCTCATGGCCTCCTAAAGATACAGTAATGGTATCTAACCAGTAACAGCTCAGTGTCTGGGAAAGGGCTAGCCTAGAGCTTTAGTAGCACTCAGAAAACTATCCCATTCCACATGGTCGAGGAGTAGAAAGTCTGTTTTTTAGAACTTTCAATGAGAAGAACCTTGTACAATTTTACAAGGGAATTTAAGACCTCAAACTTGATCTTCCTGTTGATTCTGAAAGAAAATAACTTCTGTTAATCCCCAGGGAACATTGCTCTGCATAACTGCACTTTAACCTTTTGAACAATTCAACCCTTTTTTATTTGCAACCAGAAAGTCTCGTAGTATACATGCAAATCACATTCTATATAATTACAATTTCACCAAATCTAAATCAGTACAGCCAGGTTGTTTCTCCTTTAAGTCTATTGAAAAAGAATAAAAGGGTACACAAGGACAAGAGAACGCTACTTCTGGCTGTCTGCCCCAAAAGTTTGTCATCTGTAATACACCCTGTGCAGTATTTTTGCTCAGTCTGGGAATGCAGTATTACACTTTAGAACTTCCAGAGCATAATCTTTCAAACAGGCAACTCTATAAACCTAACTTCTGCAACTCACAAAATATTCTTAAAAGTTATTTCACTTCATTCTACACACTGCAGCACTGGCTGCCTCGGAGATAAAAAACACCTCAAAGGTTAGCATGAGTCTCATGTTGCTAAGGAAAGCCAAGAGCCAAGGATTGCTCCAAGTTATGCCTGCAAGGCACCAAGTCCGTTCTAAAAAAGGTTGAGAGCACCTCATTTCTTGGCTTCTTCCCCCTTGCCAGCCACTTTATTCCTGGAGAACTAGCCCACAAGTCAAACATTTAGCTTTGAGCCCACACCTAGCCTTTTTAGCAATAGTTTAGCTTTTGAAAGTTTCTCTCGCACACCCTGACAGTAATGATCCACCTCTCACTTTTCATTTTGAGAAGTGCCCACACATTCAGCATTTCTAACTGTGCAACAAAGCTCCTTATCCCCACCTTCCTCCAAGGGTTTTTAGTCTTTAACTGCAGCCCACTGAGAGAGAATGTGGTGGCCAGGACTAGAGATCATTTGTAGGATGCAGTGAAGCAGCCTGGCAGGAAGACATCAAGAATCCTGTACCCACAAACGCAGCTGGGGTTCTCAAAGTGCAACTCTGCAAGAGGGACAGGGGAACAGCCTGCACAGTATTTATTTGAGATGCCTCCAACTAGCGAGTTTTATCTTATAAGCAAGAGCTGCTCGGCCTGGAGTGCATGACCCCACACTTTTATCACTGAATTACATTATTTTCTGTTATCCAAGCTCAAGGTCCTTTTGCTCAGTACTATGCCAGTCCTTCTATATTTATTCTATCAGCAATCTTCTGAAGTATTTCACTAGGTATTCAAGGTCAGACTGCTCTTTGATACTTCTCCTTTCTAAATTGCAAGTTATTGCCCCTTTCTCTGATAACATTAAAATCTTTTAATACTTGCAGGAGACTTTGGTTGCCTCACACGGCAAGAGAACCATGTGCTTTCCTCAGAGCCCCCACTATGACCCACCAACCCCTGTGCTTTTCGGTGCGGGGTCAGCGCGTGTTTTGCTCGGATTTTTAGCCACAGCATTTCCTAACCCGCAGAGGAGCAGACCACAGAATCATTGTTACTTCCTTTCATTCTGGAGGAAAGTAGAATGAGCACCATAAATCACATACACTCGAATCCGGCCAGAGTATCTTTGTTGCTCATAGCCGCAGACGGCCTCAATTATCTTCAAATTGCAATTATAATAAGCCAGGCCTACTCTCTTGAAGTTATTTCATACCTTTAGGGTGCCTCGAACAAAAGCGAAAGGCCGTTTCTAAACACATCATCAGCCTCCCACTCCGCCACCTTCTGTCTGTCACAAAAATGCGGTCAGGCCACCGCAGCCGCGGTCCCCCCGCGACACCGAACCGCGGGCATCGCGCACGAACCGCGGCACGCGTGGAGCCCGAGAGGCTCCGAGCCGACCTCTGAGCCTTCCCCCCGCTACACCGCTCTGGGACAGGGGAACCCGCCCCCTGCATGTCCCCGAGCCGCGTCCAGCGCTGGCGTTTGGGGTTTTCTGAAGGCTCAGAAGCGAGATGCCGCCTCCCTGGGGAAGCCCGCTCGGCTCCCAGCAGGCGCTCGGCGCGCTCCCCCCGCGGGCCCTGCCCGCGGCTCCTCCCCGCGCAGCGCTGATAAAGGCCGGAGCGTTGGAAGGACTTATCTGCCCTCTCTCCCCGCCAAAAAACGCCCGAACCAAAACCAGGGAGAACTGAACACGGGGGTGCAGGCGGCAGCGCCGCAGCGCGATCCTTGCGGAGCGGGGAGAAAGGGCTCGCCCTGCGCGCCTCGCTCAAGGGCGCATCTGCGCAGAGGGGGAGGGGAAAGCGAACAAAAAACCCACCCGAAATAGCAACAAAAAAACACATAAAAATAAAACTAAATAAATAAAACAAAATGAAGCACAGTGCAAAGCTCCAGCGACCCCCGCGGCCCCGCAGACTCACTCGGAGCGCCGGCCCGGTCCCGCACACGCAGCAGCCGCAGCTCTCGCTCAGGACTGCGGCAGCCCCGCCGCGCCGCCCCCTTTATAGCAGCGCGGATCTCGCGAGCGGACGCGGCGGGAGGGGAGGGCAGCATGACTTGGCAGATCCGGGGCCATCGGGGCGCGAGTGAGCGCGGATCGTGCTCTGGAGAGAGTCCCGGGAGGTGCCGTGGAAATGCCCAATGCCGCGGTTATAAACGATTGATGGGCTTAGTGCAAGAAGCGATTGCGTTTTTACTGCCTTAATTGACCGAGCTATGATTATTTGAAGTCCTCAGAGGGTACGCAGGACTCTGAGGGAGAGTAAGGGATTACTGGCATGTCATTCATGTGAATTAAGTGTCGGCCATTGACAGAAGTAAAACGAAACCTCTCACGAACAAATGTGTGTTCGCAGTGTTACAGAGGTGCGGTATCAAATCTCCATCCTCTCGCTCTGCACTACCCACTGCCCCCTCTCCCTGATACTCGTTCCCAAGGCTTCCATTGATTCTTCTCCATCAATGGAACACCGATCCAAGTCATGCAAGTCAGCAAAAGAAAGATGAAAGCTAAGTTTAAAGTCTAATCGTTGAACTTCAGCGGCAGGATGGAAACCCTTGGAAGATACAGTTTCTTCAGGGAGTTTTGCATCGTTCAGTAATGAAGCTGCTCAGAGGGACGTTTAACCTCAGTGATTCCTCATAAGCACTGTCTTTGAATCCAAGAGTGAACAAGCAGTGCTGTACTTTTAAAGGGTCAAATTCTGAATGTAAATGTGAAAGCTTTATTAAATAATGAATACTTAAAGTCATTAAGCCATATCAAGCACAAAAATGCTTGTTTCTGTCAAAAGTGATAAATGTGTTCACTAACTGATTTTTACTCATCTGTCTTGCAGTTTACAGTTGTATTTCTTATACCTGTTAAAACTTGATTATAAATTATAATGAGGAGAAAACCACAGAGGATTAAAAAACTTTAAACGTTTATAATCAAGATCACTGTGTAGTGTTGCTGGGTGACCATACCCACGTGATGACTCATTTCAGATGAAATTAATCCTTAAATAATGAAAGCAAATAACATGTATATATGTACTCAGGAAAAAATCTGCACTCACTTTCATGCAACTAATTTATCTTCTTCCATTTCTATTGCTATAGCATGCTTAATCTTTTACAGGAAGAAGTTTGCTACTTTCTTAATGTCAGCGTTGTCATGAGAATTGAGGTCTATATATTGAGACATGTATGTACCTCCCCATCCCCTCAGGCCAATGAACCTGTGGACAGATTAACCCCTGAAAGGTCAGGCAGTCCTAATCAAAACCTCCAGAACAATGTAGTCCCACTGCAACTCTGGCATGTTTAACAATGGACAAAGCAATAATGACTTTCTCATGGTTTCTAACTCCTTTAATGATTGTTATGCTCATTTCTCATACTTTCAGATGCACAATATACCCAGTATGGTCTGCAGGTTGTTCCAGGACTGTGCTGTAAGCATTGCCTTTCCATTCATATGTCTGTGGCCTCATTAGTTTTGATTAATTTCTGAGCTTGTCTTTCCAGACATCAGTTTTTGGAAGTTTTGGAATAATAAATTGTCAGGGCCACTCCTTGTTCAGTGAGCACCTGGGTTTCTGTAGCCTTTCTCAACCTTTAGATGTAAGATGCTACTTAGATTAAAACAATTATGTTTTTCAGGAAAGAAAGGGCATGTCTACCCCCGCAGGTACTGGAAGGATGGAGTTCTCTCCCCACCTCACTTTTCCTCACAGCAGTGTAACTGTGGTGTTCTGCTAAAATAGCTGCCAGACAGGATTAGCTTGTACTTGATTAGCATGGAGCATCAGAGCCCAGTGCAGGCCTCTCTGCACCCATCCACACAGACAGGGACACAATAAATACTTCATCTATCAACAAAGAGGCGCTGGCAGGCCCTGCAGTGCCAGAGCCAAACTGGGAGCCAAACTAGCCTTCACATCCACCATTTTGATCACAGTATCTCCCATGTACCTTGGTTGGGAATGCACCCCTGCTGTGTGTAAAATGAAAAGCAAAGAAACTGGACCTGTTTCAGAATATTACCACACATTTGTGTTTCCATACATTTGAGAATGGTTTTGTGTAAGAGTATCAAAGATTTCCAGATTAGTTGGACTAGTAATGGATTTGGCAACACTGGAGCACACAGCAGAGGTAGCCCCTGCATGTCCTCAAAAGCCAGCACATTGGGACATCCCCACACATTCTCTGTAGAGTTCATTACTGCATGTGCCAAAAGCCTACTGAGCTGTGAATATACCAAACCTCCTACGTACACATGGTACTACCAGAGACAGTCAGAGTCGAGTCCTGGCCATGTGGGGACAATTTAATTTAATGTGTGCAGAAAGTCAGCTGACAAGTCAACAACTGAGAAGTTCCATGGGGCATTTATGCACAAGCAGCTAGTGCACAATAATTTTAATGCAAAAAACTGCATGCCATTACATATACAATGCACATATTAGCTTTCCTTTTTTGAATCAAGTGAAGACTGTATTTCTAGGTCAAAATGTCTTACATTACCTCTTCTCTGCATAACTTTTTTTTTTAATTTTTCAGTTAGCGAGCTATTACTGTATGCCTGGATAACCACTGCCTTTTGATAACAAAATGTTTTAGTCTTCCTTACCTTTTCTCTTTTACTCCCTATTATATTAGTGGAGGCTGAGGTTCATTAAAGTTTTCATATGTGAGATTTTTATAATTCAAACATCCTCTTTTGCTTGAAGATTGTGGATTTTCAAACAGATTTGTGACTGGCAGGGTCTACATAAAAATAAATCAAATTCAGTAGTGATTCCTTCCCCTTTATTCCTTCATTTCCTGTTTCCTGTTACTTATAACTGTTGTCTTGTCCTTGCACTTTTCTTCCACTTTTCTTTATTTTGTCAAAAAAGGTTGTGCAACAGAAAAATCTGGTAACATGCATGCCCAAGAGATTAATTGACCTTTGTGCCTTTAAGCCTGCTGAGGTTGAGTTCAAGTCAGAACAGCAAAGACAGAATCCGCAGCAGATTTATCTTTCTGAAAATAAGTAACAGACTCTTCAAAGCCCCACCAAAGGTATCTGTTGCCTTTTTTCTGATCTAATCTTACTCGAAGTTCTGAATGTTTTAAATTGCTTGTAAAGATGGAAGCCTGGAGTGAAAGTCAAACCCGATTATCTGTTTTCAGTTGTGTTTGAGATTGGGTGCACTGTTGATTCTCGGTTACAGGCCAAAGTCTGCTCCAGTGGAAGGCTTTGACCAGGAGCAGGGCTGTCCCTGCCCAGCAGTGAAAACACTCAGCTGAATGAAGCTGCCTTAATCTCACTGCGGTCCGAGCAAACCAGGAAATGAATTCCTGGCCATCTGCAAGGAGAGGAGCCCCAGCCTTCTCGGAAAGTGCCATTTCTTTATGCACCTTAAAGTGCAAAAGCTGAACCAAAACAAGTGCAATCGGCCTTTCACTTTCCCTGGATTCCTGTTATTTAGGGCTGCAAATACAGCTGGGTATATTCGGTCTCCCTACAAGTAAGAAATAGCCTCAAGAGGCCACGACAAACAGCAGCCGGGGAGATGCAAACGCTTCTTGTGGAATTTATGGTCTGGGGTCATCTTTCACCGCCTTCCCCCGTGTGGTGCAGCCCATGGCATTTTTCACTTCACCCCTTGGCAGGAGCGGCTGTGCTGGGCTGGGCTGCCTGAGCTTCCCGACGGGAACCGAGCCGGGAGGGCACCAAAGATCAGTGGGGCAAATCTCATGAGGGGGTCCGAGGGGCTAAGGGGAGCGGGCCGGTGCCGGGGAGTCCTGCCGGGGCGGGGCTGGGCCGGGCTCCGAACCGTGAGGGCAACTCAGCCCCGCCAATCCTCACTGCTGGACTTTCACATTTGAACTGTCAGGGGCACCCGCGCTGCCCCAGCCCGGGGCGCGCTCCCGGCGGAAGCGGAAGGGCCGGGCAGCAGCGGCAGGAACGGCAGCAGGAGCAGCGGTAACCTCAGCAGTAGTAGCAGCAGCGCTCGGTACCGGCGGTGAGTGTAGGAACGCTGCGGGGCTGCAGGGCCGCCTTATCGCCGCTCCACCGCCCCCCGCGCCGGGCGGGCCCGCCCTGCGCCGCCCCGATAAGGGGCAGGTGGGCGCACTCGGCCAAAACGCAGAGGGGTTACCCCTGATCTGTATGGCAGAAGCTGTTGCAGCTACTTAAGTATTGCTAATATGTACCTATGTGCATGCCTGTATATATTAATGGCATGCATAGCTGTGGTTGTTTTACTGCTGGAAGCCTCTTTGCTTTAGGTTGAAAATGAGTTGTAGCTGTGGGTTGATGAACCGGGGTAGTTTGTGTTACTCTGCTTATTGACGTATCCTCCCAGCCATACACTGTCCTTGAATTACTCTGAGCTTTAATTCCTTTATGTGAATATGGTACTAGGCTGGTGATGTTAAGCCATAACCATATCTTACTTGTACAGAATCAGTTTGCTTTTATGTTTGTTTTTATCTCTGCCCTTCTAAGAAGAGGCTTCCAGCTTTTCAATGAACTGAATAATTATGGCTAGCATCATAAATTCTCCTAAATCCCGTATTTTAGGG
>VZTT01028929.1:21789-32420 GCA_013400855.1 Buphagus erythrorhynchus | reverse complement strand
TTTGATCCTGCTAGGGATTCTTTTACAAGAAAACACATCTATTCATCACTTCTACTGGCTTATCCTGCAGCTTGTGCATCCCACAGCACAAGGCTGGGTGTGAAGTGCAGCACAGGGCAAGCCTGGACCTACTCAGGTTAACTGTTACAGGGATCCCCAGCTCCATGGTGTACAGTGGCCTTCAGGGCAGATCACTCCAACTGCTCTTGTATGTCTCTTTGAAAAACAAGTGTGCTGTTTGGTGTCTGCTGTTAAATCTACAAAAGTTTGGCTTGAGAAGCTAAGCAAGAAATTGAAAGCATAAACTCTGTGTGAACATATCCATCAGCTGGGACCTAATTATATGAGGAAAATGACAACACTGAGAAGGCAGACCTATTTTGGGATAGTATGCAATATGGATGCTGAACTCTGAAAACATCCTTTCCTACTACGTAGTCAGATGTTCAACTAACATTGCATTCTTCCACTCTTGGTTATTTTTGTTGTTTTTTTTTTTTTTGAAGAAATGACATTAATGATTTTGGATGCAGCAGAGCTTGGAAAGTAACTGAAATCAGCTAGCCAGCTTTGGAGCTGCATCCTGAATGCAGTTTCTTTTCAACTGTTTGAGCAGACACATTGATTGTGAGGATGTTGGAACATGCAAGCCCTTCCTTTGTTGATGAAAAAGCTCTTCCATTGTGAGCAGAAAAGGTAAATTGTTGCAACTTGAAGAATTGCTGCAAAACTTTGTTCTTTTTATTCTCTAGGCAAAAATGCCTGCAACATGTGACTTCGTTACACTCCATACTGGGCAGAAGATGCCTCTCGTGGGACTGGGAACTTGGAAAAGTGACCGTGGCCAAGTAAGTGGGGAACAATGGGATATTGTGGTCTCAACTAGTATGTGTGTTTGTGTACTTTTTTTGAAGGTCTCAGATCTGAGGCCTGGATCCTTTGCTCGGGCTGTTCTGGTCTTGAGTCCACTGAATTTGAATGTATGTATGTATGTATTTGTATGACTAAGGCCTTAAGGCACAAAGATAGCAGGTCCTTCCAGAGAGGAAGATCCCTTCAGACTTGTTAACCCTGGCCTTGGGCAGTGATGCTCTGGGACATAAACCCAGAAAAAGACCAATGAGTGGTGTTTCTGTAATATGGTACCCGATTCTTGCACTGGCAAGTCCTCAGGCTGCTGGTCTGACCAGACACCCCTCTGACTTAGGCTGATGACTCAGCAGAAAGCATTATTTTGGGAGGCAGAAACTCAAGTTGTTCTTGTAATAAGTCCTGTTCCAGCAGCCAGCCAGTGGTTAGCAGGGAAACAAAGAACTTGCTTGGGTCAGCCTGCTTTTAGAATAAGACAGCTCATGTATCATTAGACATTCACTCTGCTTCTGAATGCAGTGAATTGGCAAACACCACACTTGGAAACAATTCTGTGTGTTACTACAAACAGTCTGTGGGAATGTTTGTGTGCTCCATGGTGTGCCTGCTATTGTAATGCTTCTCCCCTTTGTCTGTCTTTTTGTATCTCTTTCATTTAGTTAAAATATGCATTTTTTTAGGGAAGAAATTGTATGTACTTCTTCTGAAAGGTAATGTCCACTGCTTGGTGGAATTCCTAGCTGGTACTCAAAGAATTGTGGAATCACAAAATGGTTTGGGTTTGGTTTTGGTAAGAGATCTTAAAGACCATCTAGTTCCAATTCCCTGCTGTGGGCAGGGACACCCTTCCACTAGACCAGATTGCTCAGAGGTCAATCCACCCTGGCCTTGAACATTTGCAGGGATGGGGCATCCACAGCTTCTCTGGATTATGCACACCACTGCATGTCAGTGCAGTAAATAGATCTCTCACTCCTACTCTTCTGTGAGCTTTATGATGTTTTTTGGAGTATGTTGGATGATGTTGTGTTCATGACTGAGAGGGAAAGTTAAAACTCTTCTCAAGATATGCTATTCTCTTGTGCCAGCTAGAGGAAAAGGTGGGAAACAAGCTATGAAAATCTATTCAGAGCCATTTTACTGTGGGTTTTCCTGTCCAAACAACTGTCAGGACAGTGGATCTGTTGGGAATAGAAGTGATACTAATGTGGAAGCTGAATTGGTGTGAGAGCTCAGTCAACCTCTTAAATGAGGAAAACGGTGAATGTGCAGCTTTGCCACTTAAAACATCAAATGACAGCTGAATTAAGATTGTTAGCATGCACAAACTTAATGGGTGAATTTCTGTGCACTCAAAACAGTTAAATGTGCTTTGTCTAAAGCAAATGTCTGAAACTAAACAAACAAAATATGAATGTGTTGTTTATTCTGTGAACTAATTGTTCTGAGAAACATGTGGCCTTAAAAAGGAACCAGGACAGATCCTGTTTGTGTATAATTTAAACCTAATTCAGTTGGAAATCCAATCAGTTGGATTTTGCCATAATCAGCAGTGCAGCTGAACCCCACACAGGATCCAGCCATCTTCTCTGGATTTCCTTGGAAGTTACTGGGAGTCAGTTCTTTAGAATATCTGCTGTCTTCAAAGACTTCATTATGGAATTTATTGAAGGCAAAATCTAGGGAGTGCAGTGAAAAGGGCCAGAGTTACAGAAGTTGTTGCTATTCCTATGGAATAAATTAATTTCTGCTTAACACTTTTGAAAATTTGGGGGCATAGCAGCAATTTGGCAGTGTCCAGATAATTTACCCTTAAAAGGATGTGCTGTAATTCAGGGATAATAACTGCTATTATGAATTAAAGACTAGGGGCCAAAAACTCAGAGAAGCAGAAGAATTAGCATTGATTAAATTTGGTTTAGCTGTTTCCTAAGCAGAGGCTATTTATCAAAAGCTCTTTTGTTCAAGGGCTGCATTAGAAGCAAGTGTGGAAATGGATGGCTTTTAAATTATTTCAGGTAAATATTTTGCAGATTGTAATTCTTTCCCTTGCCAAGCTTGAGTAATTTCTTTATTACTGCTGTTACTGTTCCTGATTGTAAGTAAGCCTTGAGCTTGCAGACAGATCTTAGCAGTCCCGTACAAAGGTGTCATTGCAGCCTCAGTTTCCTAGATATTAATAGGGGGAAAATAATTGAATCTAATTTCATGTTGAAAGACTACAGGATTGACACCGTACAAAATAATAGGATGATTTGTGTTTTAGATAATCAAATGCTAGAAGAGAAATTTGTTTTGCATGTTTCCATAGGAATATGAGGGAGGGCTGTTGAACGGAAGGGAGCACAGTAAAGAAGTTTATGAACTGGCAGCATGAATGAGTTCAAAGAGAAATCCATTCAGACAGGAGCATCAAGAATATCAGTACTCTGGCTTTTTGATACTGCAGCTGGATTATTTGTAATCCTTTAATGCTTTGTTCTGTATTCTCAAGTGAGCTGTGCTTTCAGCCTGGAGGATTGATCCCCCCATGATGAACAGCCTAACCTGCAGTGGCAGAGGCTGGTTCTGTGGGACAGGGAGACACAAGGCTTGTATTTCTATGTGATACCTTGGAAAAGCTGAAGAGAAGTGCACTTCAAAAAACCAGTCAGACAGGGTGTCTTGTGACAGGATTGCAGCTTTGGGAGAGAATGTTTAGTTCTTGAAGCTTGTTAGACAATATAGAGAGTCCTGGTTACAGGCACCAAAAAAGTCACTGGTGTTAAGGAAAGGACTTAAATTCAACATTTGAAGGATAAGAGGAAAACCCCTTTATTTTAGGGAACACCACCTTTTAAATTGACATTATTTATCTGTTGGTGTGAGTTCCTTTTCAGTAAATTTTAGTGCAATATTTAGAAAGTCTGATATAGCAACACTTGGGTTCTGGTCATAGTGCATCTGAACATCACGTGCACTGATTATCTGTTTTTTCCTACTTCCTGTCTGCAAAAGGACTGCTAAAATTTGTCAACTTTGCAGGAAGCAGGGGAAGCTGGTCAGAGCTTTTTCTTTCCCAGTAGTATTGAACTGTTAAGAGTGGAAATCTCGTCATAATGGCTTGGGGCTGTGCACGAGAGGCTCCTGCTTCACTTGAACTCTGTGTTGCCTGTACGTATAAAGATGGCTTGTTAGTTTTTTAACCATTTGAGAGGCAAATTGAAGAACTGGAAATCTAGTAATGGATATTGTAATTAATGGGAACTTGCAGATTGTGTTTCTGAATCTGCCACTGATACTGTGTTCATCCATCTTCAAAAGAGAGTGGATGGGTGGCAAGGCCAAGTCCCTTACTGGGATGTTTAAATTGGACTATAGTTCCTTGGACTTTGCTATGAAGTGAAGGAGAGTGAGGCTCCAACTGCAATACCTGTGTCTGTTTTGGGGCAAATCATTTGAAGAAAGGCACGGAACAGCTGATGAGGCAGCAACAACAGTGGTGCAAGGTTGGGAAAGGTGAGTTGTGATGAGAGGGGGAAGCACCTGCAGTTATGTGGTCAAGAGAGGTTTGAGAGGAGCTGTGCTGGCACTTTGCAAAAGTGCAAAAAGCCCTTGCAAAGGGCGAGCTGTGGATTTCACGTCTGAGAGGAATGGGATGTGGCATCCGGGCCATCTTCGGGAGTCATCTAAAAAACTTTGAGCATGAAGATTTCAAAGCATTAGAATAGACTGCCTGTCACAAGAAGGGCTATGACAAATGTGTGTAGGAGTGGTCTGGATTTCCTCTGCCCAGCTGTGGGTCTTGAGGATAGACTGGAAGATGTCTCAAGATCCATTCAGACCTACTTTCAGTAAGACCTAGCTTTTTACTTCTGTACGATGGATTGGTGAGTCACACTTGAGCTTTGTGACTCAACTTGCCTAATGCAAAATAAACTCACTAATTTCTCCCTTCATAGCAGTATTGATATGCTAAACTAAAGAATATATGGAAAGTTTGAAGGGTCATTTGGCTATTTTTACTTGACAATAACAAATACCCACAGGCATATGAATCTTCAACTGCTTCTGTTGTGTTTTTGTGCTCTGTCTCCTACCATGAAATGCATATACCTCTCTGAAGTTAATCTCAAAAATACAAAACTTCCTGTTAAAAAGTACTTTTTAAAAACTGACTTAACTTCTATGTTATTATTTTTCCCCTGCAAAAATGCCTTTTTTTTTCCTTCATGTTTCCTCTTGATTGTTTGCCTTTTGTGTGGAACAGGAGCTCTCAGTTCACATTGGAATGTCTTAGTAGGCTGGGAGTAGCTTGCCCAAATACAGATTTTCTTTTTTCCTCAGATCCAAATGTTATTTAAATTATCAGTTCCAGTTCTTCAGTGCTAGAAATTTCTCAAAACATGCTGATAAAACAATACAGCCTCTTGTTGATCACTCTGCAGAGACATGTTTGGAGTGCTTTATCTCTGCTTTTCTGTGAGTTGTGCCTACTTTCATTTATGATAAACTTTATGCCTGTTTGTTTAAAAAAAGTACTAATCTGATACAGGAAACAGGGAGTTCCAGACATAGGACATTGCTATTTTTCTGTCTCTCTCTACAAATCTCACCTTTTTGGAGGTTGGATACTGAGTCTTAAAAGCCTTTACTATGTCTCAAGTGATTTCAGGATTACTCTGCCCTTGATTTTATAGTGGCCTGAGAAATGGCTTTGTCAGGTGAAACAAGGACTGTAAATGCCATCCTGCTAGAGAAAGGAAGAGTTCACTGCTGTAATAGAAGTGCTTTGTCATCCTGGCTAAGGGAAACTGAGCTACACTCCAGTTTTCCTCTCAAAATGCCAAAGAATGTAGTCAGAATACCCTGTGTCTGCTTTTACTGCACTTCTTGACAAGAAAAACAAATTAGATCCACCAGTAGGAGAGAGATCTCACATTTGATTCCTCATTGCTAGGTGAAACGCATCTGAAAGCAGGACTGAACCTGTCTTTGCTTGGTATTACTAATTTTGTCAGCTTTAATTTTGAAAATGCTGCTACTTCGATTAAATTGAAAGAAATTTGTTTTCCTCTAGCCTTTGTGGACATATTTTTAAATCTCATGACAAGGGAAGTGTGATCTCAAGATTTATGGCCCTATTGCATCAAGTCTTATACAGAGTAATTTACAGTCTCCCAACAGTCTTGAGAGACAAGTCAGTGAGGTGCAATGTATAGAAATCCCTGTGCAGATTGGGTGTATTATTCTTTCTGTAGTACTTCAGAAGGACAGATGTAAGAGAGAATGTGTGCTAACTGTCCACAGGAAGTTAAATGAAACAGATTTTACTAAATGGTCATCAGCCTAATGGGAGATGATGATTACACTGGCAACTGTAGTAATTCTTCATTCTTGCACAATCATTTATGGAAAATCTTTAGTCAAAAGCTCCTTATTAGTCCTCACAAAGATGCCATTCTGCGTTTTCCTTCTGGTTTCTAGACTTGCTCCATATCTGAGGCCCACATGTGAAGTTGTTTGGTGCTTGTGCTTCATTAGAGCTTTCAAAAGCAGATACAGATCTGATGTAAAGTCCCTTGGTTTCCAAAAATCATTCTGGCTTTTGTGTGACAATACGGAGCAAGGGATGTGTTGCTGTTGGTAACACCTTCATTGTCAGCAATGTTGAAAGCAAAATGTAAAGTTGTGAGCATCATCAGGAGTATCCCAGCAGTATGACTTTCACTGTTGTGCAATCATGAGACAAGAAAGAAAAATGTTCCATAAAAGAGCATTGTCTCGGTAATTAAGTATGAGTAGCTGAACCAAACCCAAATGGTGGTGATTCTGGAGTTAGAAGCCAGGCTCTTTCTTTACTGGGCAAGAGGAAATATATTCCGGGTTTGACTGATGTTGATTTGTCACTTTGGTTAGAAAAGTTGTCTTCCTAAGCCATGGCTTATTTGAAAACTGCTTCTCATAGCTCATTTTATATTTAAGAAGTGTAATAGCTACAGTGAAGAATAGGGATTTGGTCTTTCTGGTGCATTCTTGCATGTTGGTCCTATGTGCACAATCCATTTTCTTGTTCCTCTTGGAGTATCTGCCAGCAGTTTGCTCTTCCCCCCTAAGGACTGTTACACAGAGACTCCAGATCCTCCTGTTTGAATCTCATGACCTTATGCAGGTCTGTGTTTTTTTGGGGGGTGTTCCTCACTAAGTCTCTTAGCGTTTTTGAACTTTTCCCCAGTGCCACATCCCTTTTCAGTGACGGCAGGGCCAATGTGTTTCTGGCTGCAGGTGAAGGAGGCAGTGAAGCACGCTCTCAGCGTGGGCTATCGCCACATCGACTGCGCAGCCGCCTACAGCAACGAAGCCGAGATCGGAGAGGCCTTCCAGGAGAGTGTTGGGCCCAACAAGGTAAAAACACAGGAACTGCCCTGCTCACTGTGTGCCGTGCCAACACTTACAGCTGTCCCCTGTGAAGTTAATGTTTGTGGTTTTTCCTGCTGATCTAGCCCAGCTGTTTGCTATTTATCAGGAGAACGCATGAAAGAGGGTTTTCTTTCCTCTTGGAACCCTCCTGGCTGTCATGGGGAGGAAAGATTGTCAGGCATATTTGGATGCTATAGAAAATGCCAGTGGTGGTGGTATTTTTTCTTTTCCTGCCCCTTTTCCCCTCGCCAAGTATCCCAATTTGGATACTTTGGGATTCCCAGAATCAGTAGTTATGATGTACAATATTTGTCCTAATTTATATGAAAAGTTACCTTGACTTTCCAGTCTAGCATGCAATGGGGGATAGCCACAGCAAATCTTAGTTTTTTGGTTATTGATTAAATATCAACTGCAGGTTTTTTGCTTATAGATAAAATAAGAGTGAGAAAATGTAGTGAATTTTAATCTTTTTTTAAAACAGTGATTGCATATGAAAGGTTAAGAAATGTGACTCCAGAGTCTGCACCTGAGAGTTTGAGGCCTAAGTATAATGCAGTGTGACAGGCATTCATATGTATGAGCTGAGGTGGAATCTTAAATTTATTCCCTAAAGGGGCCAAAAGGATAACCTGTACAGCCTCACAGCCCATGGAAAGGAAGTTTTCATGTTCTTGCTTTCCTGCTGCTCCTGCCTTGGCTTTAGGGCAGTCTCTTTGTTATGTGATGTGCTTGAGAGAGGCTGTTTTCAGTTTGCCCCAGGGATTCCTCCCTACTAGACAAAGGGAAGCATTTTGTTCATATTAGCTAGCTAACTTAGAACTAGAATTTGCATCAAAATTCTTTTAAAAAGAATTTTTAAGTATCTTCCTTTTAAGCACAACATCCTTATGTGAAACACAGAAATAACTGAATGGTTAGAAGAGAGAAACTAAGGAATTAATCATTCCAAATTCTTCAAAATAGACTTGAGTGAAGTTTTGTCAGACACGAGACAGTGAGAAGCATCCTTTCTGATGGAATTCTGTGCTTCAGTTTCCCAGTGTGATCTCCCTTTAGTATTTTATACTTTCTAGTTAACCAGTTCTCCATTGTTTTATTTCTGTTCTTACCCTTCCAACACAGGGTGCAGGGCTCTCAGTTCTTAGCCTGTTCCTTCCACAGCCTAGAAACTCAAATGCAAAGGTTTGAGGAATCTTCTGATTATTTTCCCATGCTCTTTCCACAAGAAGCAATATTGGTTTATAGCATGTGATGAGTAAAGTAAGTTAGCTGATTGGGCCTGGAATATGTGAATTGCTAAATGGAAATTTCAAAATTTACATATGAATAAGCTGAGTAACCTTTCTTTTGGCCAAGTCACACTTCTTAATGGCTTTAACCCTTGAATTGGAAGTTTTGGAAGAGTGTGTATGTAGAAAGAAATTTTTTTTGTTTTTCAAAACTTCTAATTGCTAAAGTATTTGATATACTTTAAGACTTGCCACTGTGTGTATTTCTCTGGCTCTTCTCCATCCAGTATATTTTTGAAAGGTTTAATTTGTAGGTTCCATGTGTTACCTTTTTTGAAAAAAACCATAACAAACCACAAAACTTTAGTTGTTCTTTTTGTTTTAAAACTAATTGGGGAATTGTTGCAATTCTCCTTCTGAACTTGCTCCAGTATATTATGCTCTCCTTCCTTTCTTGAAGGTTATTAAAAGGGAGGACCTGTTTGTAACATCAAAGCTCTGGAATACCAAGCACCACCCAGAAGATGTAGAGCCAGCACTGAGGAAAACACTTGGAGATATGAAACTGGATTACCTGGACCTGTACCTCATGCACTGGCCTCATGCCTTTGAGTAAGTTCTAGATGCAAAGGGCACAGAATGCAGAAACACCAGTTTTACATAAGTGGTTCATGTTATATCCTGAGGATGTTCTTTCTGAGCCATGAATTTCTTCCTGTTTATGCTGCCTACAAGGTGTTTTTTGGTGTTTAAACAGTCTAGTGTCTTCATCTAGGCATTGGGGAAGTGTAGCAGCTGTTCTTGGTTCTGCCACTGGTAACCTTGAGGAAATAACAGAACTGCTTTGTGCCTTAGTTGTACTGATCTGTAAATTGGGAGTTAAGTGCTTCATGAAGACAACACTTTTCACTTGTAGTTATTTACTGTACTGGAGTGGACAAGCACATGCAGTATCATGGTGGTATCTGTATGAGGTGGAAGTGAATTGACTTCTTGTGACACAAATTGCAGTAATTCTATGATTTAAGGAAGTAAGAGACAAGAAAGTTTTCCAGTTAAGTGCTAAATGCACTTATCCTATAATCTCATGAGAAGCACAGTTCCATATTCTATTTCCTTGTAGATGTGGAAGTAGTTGTTTCCACATAATCATCAAAAAGGCAGGAGGAATAAATCTCCTTGCCAGATGTTTGCATGGAGTCTTCGCTCAAGCCTTTTCAGTTTAAGGGGCCTCTGTTCTGCAAATCTGAGAATGATTTTTTTTTTTTTTTTTTTTTTTCTCCTTCTTGTCATATGAACTGAATTTTACAAATGTCATACACTAATGATAAGATGAAAGATGCTCAGAGTATAAATATATTCCTCAGCATAACAGAATGAGGAAGTGTTTTTAACTAGAACTGATCTAGAGGAAGAGCTGTTAAAAATTCCCCTTGTGCAACAGGTTTGCTTTGCATTTGCTTGAAAGAAAACATTGCTTTGATAATGACACATAACACAAATAATAATGTATGTTTAGATACTACTAATATTTAAATTTAGATGGTATTGTGACACTGTTGACAAAGTTGACAGTCTAATAAAGCAGTTTAATTACTTTTCTCATTGGAAACGGTATACTCTGCAGTTTTCCATTATTTCTGCTTAACTGTTTTAATGCATGTTTATTTATGATGCCTGTTGCATTGGGAAGCTAAGGAATGTTATTTACAGAGAAATTAAAACAGACTTTCAGATGAAAATCACAGTGCCTTCAGGTCCTGAAAATTACTCACTTAATACAGTACTCTTGACAAATGAGGCTGCTCTTCTGACTTGAGAGCTTATAAGGCTTTCAGAGTTATTTTTGGTTCTAGATTTATTAGTGACATGAGGAACCCCTCAAGTACTGCCATTTCTCACACCATTCACTCCTTAGCTAGAGCAGTGTAAGAGTCTCAGTGCTGAGCTAGCAGAGTCCTGTGGTGATTACAGAGCAGTGCTCTTCCAGGGGGATTGCTGGTACCCTTCCCAGCATGGACTGCTCAGAGACCAGTCATAGCCCTTTGGCTGTGGGGGTGTCAGCTGGCACAGCTGGGTACTTTGCGTCTGTTTGGGTAGGTGTGGTGTTTTTTTTTTTTTTTTTTTTTT
>VZTT01028929.1:0-12271 GCA_013400855.1 Buphagus erythrorhynchus | reverse complement strand
GATGGGGTAAGGGGGGCAGTGGGCCGGATTTCCTTAGGGGGAAGGCTCGGGGTGCTGGTCGGGCAGGCGAAGCTGCACCCCCTCCTCCCCCAATTTCCCCCTCGCTGTTTGTGGTACCTGCCTCCGCCGTCCGCCCCTCGCCGTTTGTTGNCGACGCCGCGGGGCGGGCTGGGGGAGGGGGCGGGCGTCACGTGACCGGCGGCCCGTGAGGAGCCGCCGCCGGGGTTTGGCGCCAAGGGCGGGGGGCGGGGCCGGCGGAAGGCGGGAAAGGCCCCATTGTCTGCGCGGGACCGGCCGGGCAGGGGCTGGCCGAGCCCCTCACAGCCTCCCTTCGAACCATAAACACCAAACTGAGGATTCTGAGCCCGCTCGGGCTGGATGAGCACCTCTAATCCAGACTCTTGGCGCTGGTTTCGCACCCCCGAGAGCTCAGCTCGTGCCCTGAAATGGGTGCCCGGTTCTAAACGTGAATTGAAAAAACATTCGATTTTCTGTTTGCAGGATGGAAGAGGAACTGGCAGCTCCTTCCACATCCACAGACAAGACAGACAGGTGAGACGGGAGTTGGAACTGTCAGTTACCAAATAACCGAAAATCCCTGAGTTAGTGAGTGAAACACAAAGGTCACCCTTCAGATCGGTTCTTAGACTTGGAATTTAACTCCCATGTGTGCTGTAGGTGCTGAAAACCAGTGGTTTGCACAAATCTAGCGCAGCAAGGCCCTTTCAGGGACTGATATGTACAAAAATACCAGGTGTTTTTGGGTTTTTAATTAGTGCTGGAGTGGCACAAGTATGCAGCTGGTATATGATAGATGGTATTCCTCTGGGCAGCTCCTTTTGTCCCAGTCTGAGATGTTAGGGTGGACCTTCTGGAAATGAAGCTGTATGAGATACACTGAATTGAAACTAACACTTGCATCTGTTATTCTTCTCAGATGCACCATGCTATGCTATAAAAAATTTTAACTTGAGTTTTTTCTTCTTTTTCTTGATGTAGCACTGGAGTCTAAAACTCTGGTGTTCTGTGGTGTGTTGGTGTGCAACTCCTAAAGCTGCCTTTGTCATAGGAGATTCTGATACTTGTTGCAGTGATTGGATGAAATTGCCTGTTTTCCCTTGGTTATCGGAACTATCAGTTGTTTCAGATTTACACAAACAAATCCTGCCTACCCTGGTAGTGCCAATCACTGTAATTTATGCAACTCACTATTCCATAAAGCAGACTAGGGTTGGAAAGCTGAAATTGCTGTGAAAACTAACAGAATCCTTTATTTGATTTATTTCCTCTTCCTCCAGTATGGATGTGGATGGAGAATCAAAGAAACTATTGGGTTTGGGACAGAAGCACTTGGTAATGGGAAATATTCCAGCTGCTGTGAATGCGTTCCAGGAAGCTGCGAGCTTGCTGTGAGTAGTAAAATGTTCGGTGTGTTTTTGCTGGGCTTGGGTTTTACCTTGGCTGTTCTGATGTGGATTATGCAAGAAAGACTGGGATTTTTACCTGACGTGTTTATAATTTATAATGCAACTGAGGAGGAGGCAACCTACTTAAAACCACCCAAGAGTTGGACAATGCTGTAGTTGGTGTGCAGTTTAGATGGCTTTTGTAATAGGCATTAATAGCAGAGTTCCCTAGGGAGGGAAAGAGATTTAATATTTTATTATGCAGGTGTCTTCTCTAGTAACTTGTTCACTAGTCTTGATCAGTCTCTGTGAATGATACTTTTTGGGTTACAGAATAATTTTCTCAGTTGGGTGTTTGAGAGCCATATCTAACTGAGAGAAGCATTCAATATTTATTTAAAGCAATGGGAAATGAGCCAAGAAAATGATCTTTTTGTCTAGGAATATTTAATGTTCAAGTTCACGTATCCAAATCTAAAGCAGGCATAGGCAAATAATTCTTTATTATATTTGTAGGGGTAAAAAGTATGGTGAGACAGCGGATGAGTGTGCAGAAGCTTTTTTTTATTATGGAAAATCTCTTCTGGAGTTGGCAAGGTATGGTGACAATTTGTCCTTTGGTGAAGAGTGTGTCTGGTGTAACAGGATTTCACTCCTTTATGGACAGGATTGCCCTGGGTGGGATGGTCTGTGGCATTGCAGCTTGTGCAGTTCAAATGATGGTATTGAAAGATCCAAGGGATAACAAACTCCTATTCCCTTTAGAATGGAAAATGGTGTGCTGGGAAATGCCTTAGAAGGGGTGCAGGTGGAAGAGGAAGGAGAAAAAGCAGAAGATGACTCTGCATTGCCAGCTGCTGATGGTATGTAAAGCTGCCTGCCATGGAGGCACCAGGCTGTATTTTCTTGTTGGAATGATCCAAGTTTAGTCCATTGGTATCTTGGGTAGCCTGAATTATTCTATTGAAACTCTTGGCAGTCTGAATGGACTCTGTTTCTGTTTGGTTTTTTCTTTTTTTTAGTCTTGCTTAAAGATGAGCAAAATCTGTAAAACACCTGCAAGGAGCTGGTCACTGAAAGCATGTGTAAAAGGGTCACCAGGTGTCTGTGTCCTGAAACACTGCATTCAAACTTGCTTTCTTAAGCTTCACCGCTGACTCCAACTGCTTTGTAACCTTGTAGCAGTACAGTGTGTGTAGTCCCACAGGTCAGAGTCTCTGTACAAAGTCCCAAGAACAGTGGCTATTTTACACTACCTGCAGCTGAGAGGATACAGGAATTCCTGTCTATCCAGACTGTTAAAGCACTGGCACCTCTTGCTTAGCTGTGACTAAAATTGCTGTACAACCGCACACTGCTTGAGCGGCCGCTTGCAATGCTGCAGTCTGGGGAAGGGGATGGGACTTGCTTAGATCAAGTGGCTATGTTGGTTGTCACCTAATTCCTTGTACTTGGAAAATGAAGCTTTTAGGAATGTCATCCAACTTGGTAATAAACCAACACACTGGAGGGTCTTGAGGGTGGTGTTGTCAGTGCCCGTTAATGTTTTTATCACTAAACTCGAAGAAATGTTTATGCTTCCTCAATCATGTAGAAGAAGCAAGGGAGGAGTTGAGAGAACAGGTTTATAACGCCATGGGGGAAGAGGCCAAAAAGTCCACGGAACAGTCTACAGTACTATCTGAGAAGGAAATCAAAGAAGAGGATGTTGAAATGAAAGAGATTACAGGAGAAAAACCCAAGGAAGCAGCTGCTGACAAGGATGCAAAGCCCAAAGAGGCTGAAGAGAAGACTGAGATTTCTGTGGGAAAAGAAACTTCAGAAGAACAGAACAAGCAGGTGCCTGTGAAAGAGGAGGCAGCTGTGGAAGAGAATGAGGTAGAAAAAGAGCAGAATACAGTAGAGGACAAGGTAGAGAAGGCAACTGAGGAGAAAGAGAGAACATCAGAAGTGTCAGACAAGGAGGCAAAGGCAGCTGGGGAAGAGGCTGAAGTGGCTGTGGAAGAGAAGGGAGAGACGGGAGAACAGGCAGCAGAAGCAACAGAAAAAGAACCATCTGTGGAGAAGGGAGAGGCTATAGAAGGGCAGGCAGAGACAGCTATGGAAGAAAAGGCAGAAGAGAAGGCAGAAGCACATGCAGCAGCTGCTGTGGAACAGAAAGAAGCTGCAGAAGGGGATGCAGAGGCGACTGAACAGAAGAAGGCAGAAGAGAAACAAGAGCCAGTAGAGAAAGTTACAGAAGAGAAACCAGGTGAATCTAAAGAGACAGAATCCTCAAAAGAACCTGTGCCCACAGAGGCCAAAGAGCTACCTAATGACATGAAAGAAAATGTTGAAGTTGCTGCTAAGGTAGAGAAAGAGGAAAAGAAAGATGACCTGATGGAAGAGAGTGAAGGTGCTAAGGTAGAAAAAGAAGAGAAAGATGACCTGATGAAAGAGGGAGAAGGTAACACTGAGAGGAGAAAAGTACTTGTGGGTGGATGACTTGATGGATTTGGCTAACAATGGGTAAAGTGTTCCATTCAGAATTTTCTGTTTGCCTTAGAATAAGGGAAAGGCACAGTAAAGGGGCTCCTGAAGGACTTTACATACAAGTAAAGTTTCAAGGAATAGTGAATAGTCTCAGTTTCTCTAGACTAACGCTTAACTAACTGCAAAGCAAGTCTTACTTGAAAGCAAACTGACAGCCCTGTGAAATGTGTAAGTAATGGCTAGGCTGGTGGAGAATACTGAATGGATGTTCACTTGCATGCATCTGGGTGTATTGCACTAACCTTCACATAACTTGAAGCATAAATTGCCTCTGGTTATAGATGTGTTTTATTTTAAAATGGTGGTGAAAAAACAAGAACAGCTGAACACATAAAGTAGTAAATTTACTTCTGGTGGAGGAAAGGAACTCTTCATTTGAGTTTTTCTCTGATGGTCATTGCTAGTGAGAATGTAGTTGGAAAAATCTAAACTTGATTTGCTGAAGGCTTATTGCTGCTCTAGTAGTCTTCTGGCTGTCCAGCTTCTGCCCTTCTGCTTCCCTGCTTTATTATAGCTGTTTCCAGGGCTCTGCTAAAGTAAGACTTACACCCAGCAAGACCTGCACCCTTTGCTGCAGCAGTACCTTGTGGCTTTAGTGGGCCCTTGCCTTCTATTGCACAAGTTAATTGATGAACTGTAATAGCAACTTTGCTTGTCAGTAACTCATCTTCACAGGCAGTGCCTTACTTCAGGAGTGGTGGATGTTCAGACTAAACAGTTCTGGACCCTGGAAGGATTTGTTCTGCTAAGCATAGTGAACACTCAGTGGTGGAGCAGTGGCCTAACAGAGAGTGTCTGAGTGGGGAGAAGATAACTGAAAATAAATTAAGAGTAGTTAACCTGCTCCTCCCCCTCAGCACTGAAAAGCTGCTTATGCACGCACACTGCTGCTTTTTGCCCTGAGTCTGAGAGTGTGAGGACCCTCTGAACATCCTGGTCTGGCGCTGTCTCATTCCAAACTCCTCCCACTACTTAAATCTTAGTGTCCTGACATCCCTTCTGTTTTACCTTTATACAAGGTATCTTCATGTCTACAGGTTTGACCCTTTCAGTGGTGGGTGTGTGCTGGGAGTTAGACTAGTGAGTTCACAGGCTCTCAGTCCCCCCCAATCAAGCTCCTGTTCTGGAATTAGCCAGAGGTTGTGATACAGGATACAGATACTGGCCTGCAGACCTACCAGTGCTCTGAAGTTACTAGCCGTATTCCTTCACTGCACATTTTGCCAAAATGTCTTCTGCTGGTAAAACAGATGATGTGATGCTCTTGCACAGTGTCAGAAGTCAAATTAGTACTACACAAGAAGAGGTTTATTAACACACTTAAATGCCTGACATGAGGATCGTGAACTTAGACTAATTTATGTGCAGCTTGGCAGCTATCTTGCTGAAAACACTTATTTTCTGTAGCATGAAGTTCAGCAGCTGGCCAGTGCCTCTAAGGGTGCTCAGGATCTTGTGGCTTCAGTGAGAGCTGACAACAGATTTGTGAGAACTAAATTCTATGTAAGTTTCTATTGTGGATAGTAAGAAATTGAACTTACGGACTGCTTTACTCTACAGTGCTGAACAGTTTCAACAAGATGGCTGCTGATGCTGAGACTTTAATGTACCTGTTCTTCTTACATCACACGTCTAACCTGTCACTGGAAGGATAATGGTTGGATATAACATACTCTGCCTGACTCTATGTTGAGCAAGCACAGTAATCAGAAGTGTCCTCATGTATCTACTTGCCTTCTAGAAACAGAAGAATCTGAAGAGGAAGATAAAGAAAACGATAAAGCTGAAGATGATAAGGAGAATGAATTGACAGTGGAAGACAAGGTGAGGTTGCTGAGGTCTGACACCAGTGCTCATGGAAGGATGCAGTATTAGGCATATATGATGTTGATGTCCTTCTAAAAGCTCAGTTGTGTTTAATTTAGTTCTGTGTAGGAAAATACTTCTGAAAGACAGTATTGCTTAGGAATGGCCAATGTTAGGCCTAGTCTGCATTGTAGCATCTTTCTCAGCTGTGTCTGTAAACCTGGGTTTGTTCAGCTGCTCTGACACAAATGCTTGTGGTGTGCTGATCTAACGTGGCCTGCTGGTGCAGGGGCAGGCAGAGATAGCTGTTCCAGCCTGTCACTGGAGTTACTTGGAACAGTTAATTCTCTACTTGTCTGGTTATTTTACTGTACATGTTGAAGTCTCATGGTCCGGTAAGCTGTGATTAAGATGGGAATCGATTGAGAAATGTGGTGCTCCTCAAACCTGAGATGTACATTGATGTAGCAGTCAAAACACCTGGAAAAATCTGCAGCCTGGTAGAGTGGCACTAAGCATTTGAGATAACTGTCTGTTCCTTTCTCAGACTATTCTAACAAAACTCAAAGGCTCATTAAAAAAAGCAGGACTGTCAACTTTATTTGATTCCTCTAAAGAGAACCTTAACCAAGATCTTGCTCTTGGGATACTGGTGCTTGGTGCCCTGTTGCTTCTGGAAAAAAATTAAAGCATTTCAGAAAACAATGTGAGTTTGTGTTCCATTGAAACATCTTTGCTCCAGGCCAGGTCTTGGTTGATGTAATAACCTCTTCTGCATATTTTTCTTTTTTTGTCTTCTAGTGGTGAAATGTTTACCTCTTGCAGAAACTGATTCCTTGATAACACTCGTTGGGAATTTAGTGGTGGTGTTTGATGTGCTCTATGATGTGATCTAATCACTTAATCTGTCATGCATTTCTGGTCTTTACAGGAAAGTGAAGAGGATGAAATTGGCAATCTTGAGCTAGCCTGGGACATGCTGGAGTTAGCAAAAGTAATTTACAAGAGGTAAAGACTGAAGTTCTATTTTGAGTATATGCCACAGAAACTCCGTGTAAATTGGATGGTGGCATAGCCAGTTAGAGAATGTGGCATGCTCTGATTAGGATTTGAAAACTTTTTTTCTTCTTTCTGTAGACAAGAAACAAAAGAAGCTCAGCTCCATGCAGCTCAAGCTCATCTGAAGTTAGGAGAAGTTAGCATTGAATCTGGTAAGGAATGTTACTTCTCATGTGCAAAGTGTTTGGTTCTACTTTCTGTCACTGGGTTTTGTACTTTAAAATAAGCAGATGTGAGTTAAGGCTGTTAGGATGAGAACTAGACTGATGGTGATAGTTGCAGCCATGTGAGAAGCTTTGGAAGTAATGGTTGGTGCCCTAAATAGGATAGTCTGTACTTTTGCAGAGCACAGGAAAAAAAAGTTTCAGTAAGAAGCAGTGTGTTGCCAGATCAAAACCAGCCTTGTGTTCTGCTTTCTGAAATGACCAAACCTTGCTTATGAACTTGAGTGACTTGCTGAAATTGTCATGAAGAATAGTAAATTCACTTCAACTTTCCCAAATCCTAGATTATAGTCAGGAATGACTCTTGTGTTACACAGCAGAGAAAAGGAGTGGGAAGCAACCCCCAGGTTTATGCCTTGTAATGTCTCTGCCTTTCATTAAAAAAAGGTATTTTAATCCTGTTAAATCCAAATGTATGCTTTCTCTGGGGCAGGCATCGGAAATAATCCAACAGGTTTCTGGGGCAGGCTACAGAACAAGGGTTGTGTCTTACATCACTAGAGCACATTTGGGGAGAGCTTGGCACGAAGGTGGCACTGTCCTTAGCTCCAGATCCGTATTGCAGTTGTGACTAGTTACATTCAGTTCCTGGTAGAAGGTAAAGCAGGAGGATTTGGTGCCTGCCTTGACTTGGTGCTCAGTTTTCTGTGCTGAAATTTGACGGAGCACTTGTGAGAGAACCAGAGGAGCTGGCCTGGACGGCCTCTCAGGGGAGGCAGAGTTGTCACCTGATGGTCTGAAAGCAGCCCAGCACTACTGTGTTCAGTGGTGGTTCTGTTTGCAGACTGTATAATGTGTAGCAAAACACAGAGTAACGGAACCAGGGTTTAGATGGTGCTGCTGTGGATAATTACTGAGGTTTATAAAGACCTTGGGGCTTTCTCCTGTAGAAAACTACACACAGGCAATAGAGGAGTTCCAGGCCTGCCTGGCCCTGCAGCAGAAGTACCTGGAGGCTCACGACCGGCTGCTGGCTGAGAGCCACTACCAGCTCGCCCTGGCCTACCACTACAACAGCGACTTCGACGAGGCCGTGCTGCAGTTTGGGAAGTCCATGGAGGTCATAGACAAGAGACTGGGTACGTGGAATTCTGAAGCTGCCTCATGAGTTTTCACAAAGCAAAGTAGTGAGGTGTGCTCATTGTCTGCTGTGTCGTGTTTTATCTGAAAGCAGTGACAGACTGCACCAAGGGCAGGATTGTTAAAACTATTTGTTAGCAGATAGTTGGCTCTGCATGTTGGTAACTGGACAGTTACTTTGTCTCGAGGTGTTTTGCCCTGATAACTGTTTCATCCCAGCAATACTGACTGAGCGGATAAAGAAGGCAGACACTGGGTCCCCTGAGGATGAGAAGGAGATAGAAGAACTGAAGGGACTGCTTCCTGAAATTAAGGAGAAGATAGAAGATTCAAAGGAGTCACAGAAGAGTGCAAAAGTAGCTGAGCTAGGACTGAAAGCAACTCTGGTGAGTGTGTCCTGTAATTTCCTTTTGACCCAACTCTTCTTCCAGTGGAACTTAGAATAAATCAGTAATGGGAGGAGCTCAGACTTGATCAGGTGCTGGTGGTTGCTCACAGGTATTACCAGGCTGTGGTTGTGAGAAGGAAACTGAGGCAGCTGACATCTAAAGAGGAGATTTACTAAGAGCCCTGATAATAATTGTTCCAAACAAACGGGAATTTGATAGGTTTCTGTGGCATTTAATGTATCAGGGCTGGAAATAATTAGTCAGGCAAATGTGGAGCGCACCTTGCATCTGTCCTGTGCAGAATCCAGTGTTGGGATGTGAAGAACTTGGGCTTTCTATATGTCACTAAGTTCACATGTATCGTCTGCCACAGTCTGTTTTTTATTGCTTTTCTTAAGGTTGGGACTACATCTGGCTTTGCACAAAGTGAAGACAGTGGTTCTGTGTCCACAGTAAGTTAATCTAAAATCAATGTTATTAATTCTCATCTGCTCTAAGGATTATTGGTTGAGTTTGTTTATGTGTCAATATCTGTCTTTGTAACAGATTCCAGTAAGGAAAGGAGCTGATGGTGCATCTCAGTGTGTAACAGACATCTCTCATCTAGTCAGGAAAAAGGTGAGTCCAGAGATGACTTGTTAAACAAGCATTTTGCTGAAGTACCACTGGCTTGCTCTGTGTAATTGGCTTTGTCTTAAAAGTATTATTTCTTAACTTCGTTATATAATGGGAAAACACTCCAAAAGTAAAACCAGTAGTGTATGAAACCCCTTTCCAGACTGGGAACCAGTCTGGGAACCGTCTGGCCTCCAGGAGACTATTCTTGGTGGTTCAGCACCCTGCCTAACCCACACTGATGTAAATCTGACCCAGTTGTGTGGCTCCTGCATGTGTTCCCTGAACAAGAACTTCCTCTGCTGAGGGACCCTCAAGAGCAGCAAGGTCACCTGCAATCCCAAGGAAAAGGCAGGCAACCAGGCTGGGCTGGGTTCCCTTCTTTCCAAAAGGAAATTAGGACTTGGACTTGATAAACTGTAAAGCCACACTGGTGGTAATGATAAACTGCCTCTTAGAGATCAGATATTGAGAACTTTGTTCCTTTAAGTGCTATGAAGTGTTTGCTGATAAAAACTAAGATCTTATAGGGGATACTCTCAGTTTTATGTTGCCTCTGTTCCATTGGCCAGTCAGTTCAGGTGTGCCTGGAGTGACTGGGAGCTGCTTTAGGTGATTTCAGATGTTGTAGATGCCCTCAGTCTACCCTGTAACTGTTACAGGCTCAGTGGTTGCACCTTTCCTTGCCAGACTGTAACTAAGGATAACTCAGCTCTGGAGATCCTGGCACCCGAAGTGTCACTGTGGTCGAGACCTCGGTGTCAGAGCCTCAGAGCTCTGGTTAAACCCCAACACTGGGGAGTCTGTCCTGAGCCTGGCAAGCAGAGGTTGGATGTGCAGTGACATCTAATGCTAAGCTTCTCAAACTGATTTAAACTTTGATTTGTATTTAGTGAAGATTATAAACAATTTTGTCTTCAGAGGAAACCAGAGGAGGAGACTCATCAGGGAGACAATGAAGCCAAGAAATCTAAACCAGAACCAGCTGTCAACGGTGGTGGTGGGGACCCTGTCCCTGGTGGAAATGAGGTTGTGGAAAAAATGGAAGAGGAGGTGGGCAGCTGAGCCAGGAGTCTGGGCCTTGCTTTTTATTTCATTTCCCCCCTTCTCTGTTCAGGGATGGTTCTGTACCTGGTAGATGGTCCTGGTTTTATTGCCTGCTGTCCTTTACAAGGTTTCCCAGATTCCTAGTGGGCAGGATGCATGTTGTGCTGTGATGCTGACCCTGTGTAGGCTGGACAGACCCAGCTGTGGAGCCTTGTCACCTGTGGGATGGGACAGAGACAGGTTCTGGGTGGTTTTTTGCTGGGGTCAACTCCAGCACAGGGTCTTCCCCTAATTTTTAATGTTCCTGGGTTTGATTACTTACCCCTGGGCTGCACTTGTTCCTGTCAATGCTTTGGGGTAGTGTTGGGCTCTGGAGGCTGGCAAAGCTCACATAGTTAAGTCTTCAAATTACAGAATCTTTGGGCTGCTGCATGACTTGGTGCTCTAAGACTATGGGCTGCTGCATGACTTGGTGCTCTAAGACTATGTCTTGTCTTTTAAAAACAAACCCTTATCTTCTCTTTTAGACAGAGAAAAGGCCACAAGCAGAATCAGGGGCTGCAGTTGAAAGCACAGTATGATAATGATTCTTTAACCTTGGACACTCCTCTCCTTACAAGGAAAATGGTTTTGTATATAGTGTATTTTTTCACTTTTTGGCAACTTTTGTATGACTTCAATAAAGATTGTATGCAAATGGTCCTTGTCTTGACCTTCCTCCTGTGACAGGTTCCAGCCTCTGCTCCTGGTCATCCCCCTGGGCTGCAGGTCTCAGCCCTGGCCCACTACTGGCCCCCTGCTCCCTTTAGCTTCAGCATTTCCACCCACACCTGCCTCCTTAGGCAGGAGCAGAGGATGGGATGGGCCAGCCAGGGCAGGCTGCTGCAGGGAAGGAGAGCATTGCCTGAACTTATCTGTCTTGTCCAGGGATATGACCTTTTTTTCCTTCTGCTGGGGGCGTGTTTTGTTCATTCAAGGCTGAGCCTGAAGTGGGTTCTGATAGTGCCTCCCTCAGCTTTGAGCGGCCTGAAGATGGTGGGAAAGGCTGATAAAGAGCTTTGTAACATCCTGGGCTTTGTTGCTGTGTATTTTTTTCTCAATGTCCACTTTGCACCCAGGAGGGGGTGCAGGAGCAGGTGCTGATGGTTTGAGGCAGGGACAGGGCTGTCCCCAGAGCCAGCTTGAGTGCCCAGGTGGGGCTGGGACCCTGCCCTGGGATGTGTGTATAAAAAAAGGCCAAGAAGTGAAGAGCAATGAGCTAAAGCCTTTTATTAAACATGTAGCACAGGGCCTCTGATGCTTTGGAAAGATGGCTGTGGCTTTTGCTGGTTCCCAGGGCTGAGCTATGTGTGTCCTGGGTTGGGCTTTCCCTACAGAGGGATGCATGTGGGGATGTTGCTGAGGGCAGGGAATTTATTGTGCCCCTCTGTGCCCTCTGCCTGTCCCCAAGCCACCATTGTGAGCAGGAGTGGTTGAACCACTCTTCTGGCTGTGGGCTCCCTCCTGCGGTGAAGGCTGAACAAACAGTTTGCTGCTGGCTTAGGGGTTTGCTTGTCCTTTTCCTGCTCAAATGCCTGGAGCCTCTTTGGTCCCAGCAGTGATTCTGTATAGTTCCACTGTGGGATCCTGGTACCAACTGCACAACTGGTGCCTAAACCTATCTCTGCAGCTCAAACACAGGTTTTGCCATCCCTTCATCTCTCTGACAGTTACTGAAGCCCCATTTTGCCACTGAAGGTGGTGGAAGGGGTGGCAGGGCAGTCCAGTGGGGCCATGGCCTATTCCTGGCTCACCTTCGGGGAGCCCTGTCTCGTGCTGGGGGCTCCTGAACAGGAGGCGGGTCCTCCAGGGCCACAAAGGGGGTGAGGGGGAGTCCGGGGGGCACATGGGCTGTGGGCCTGCCAGGCCCTAGTGCTGGCCCGGGGGGCTCCTGGGAAGGGAAAAAAGTGATGTCAAGGGGAGGAGTGTCCTGGTAGGATGGGAGCTATCTGGCCATCCCCTCACACGTGGCACTGGGTGTGCAGAGGAAATCACACCCCTGATCCCTCACTGGTGGAGACTCAACTCCTACCCCAGTCACTCTTATCCCCAAGTGCAGCAAAGAGCTGATCTC
>VZTT01028928.1:4937-18006 GCA_013400855.1 Buphagus erythrorhynchus | reverse complement strand
TTTTTAGTATTCCAAGATTTAATGATGTCAGTGGACAGCATTGCTCTTCATGAAGTTACAGCAATCTCTTCTCCTTTTTGACCAGTGTGCTATTTCAGGTTATGTTTACAGGTACCTTTCCCTTTGCAGTTAAACAGGTCAAGTCTTTTCTGCATTCACAAGGTAGTGACTCCCTAATGGTCGCTGAAAGTGACCATAATTAATATTTGCTATTTGCCTAAGCAAGAAGGTTTGAACTTCATAGCAATTCATTATAAACACATGAGAATCTACTCTCTTAAAGTCTTAAAGATAAGACAAGATGGGATGCTGCTTTGTACATTAACCTTTATATTCAGTTTGCCTACCAGTTATCGTGTCACATTGAAAAGAATTCCAGAACTAGGCAGGAAAACAGAGTATTTGTTTAAACCGAGATCTCACAGCCGGAGATCACAGGATATTTGAATATTAATAATACTCACCTGTGGTGACTGTGTTGTCAGGTGGGGCTATTAAATGCTGATTGACCTCAGGGCAATGATGCAATTAATATCATTCAAAAGTGCTCTCCCTGCAAATAGTCCTGAAAGAGAAGAGGTAAAAGATGATGAAAGAGCTGAGAGCTCCCTCTAGAGCACCACTGTCTGTGAGGGGGATGCAGGGTTGTACTGCACCAAAGAGTGTGTGAGGGTATGTATTAAAGCACTTGCTTGTCTTATTTTAAGAGATCAACTCACGTTACAGCTTTGCTCCAAGTTTTTAAAATGTGCATTACTCTTGTGAAGTTTGTTATTTGGTTTCTTGGGTGGCCAGTGAAGATGCAATTTTTTTATGCATTTCTAGTTCCGGGATGAGGTGGGGCACAGGGAGAGAAAAAGTGTGAGAATATGAGAGTCTGAATGCCCTCTCATGTTAGTATAAACTGTTTGTAAATAGTATAAAACTCCACTGATTTTATGGTTCCTACACAGCTGGAAAATGAGGTCTTCATCTCTTTTTTAATGTTTGAATGAGTGGCAATTCTTGTATTTTTGTGAGTGGAGGAATCATCATTTTTGCTGATACGTGTTTTGAGGTAAAGTTGTAAATTGAGTTTTGTGTCACAAGCTATACCCAGACATTACTAAGTAGAAGAAACTGGGAAAAGTATAAGGCAGATTACGAGTTCACAGAATTGCAGAATATCTTGAGTTTGAAGGGACCCAGAGAGGTCATTGAGCCCAACTCTTAGCCCTGCACAGGCCACCCCCAAGAGTCACACCATGTGCCTCATCTGCAACTTCAGAGCTAACAAATGTAATTTGGAATGTTTTGCCTGTTATGCTGTGAGGAAAAAAAAAAATAAAAATAGGCAAAAATGAGACTAAGTTAATGGTGGTTATCTATAGTGTTTAAGTAAATAAGGAATGTTAAGCAGGACTTGTAGCAACTGAAGTCTGAGAAAAAATGGGTTGGTAGGGGGTTTAGCATATGGCAAATGAAATATCTCAGAGATTTCAAGTATTCTTCACAACTGTGAAAACAGAGAAATGAAGGAAAACAAAGATCATCTTTGGAAAAAAAAATTATTAAATGAGAGCCCCTTGGGTTCTTTTCGTATTTATTTAGAAATTCAGTTCAATCCTTTGGAAAAGACCTGGATCTGTAGGCCAGGGATTGCTGGGAAAGGTAGATATGAATTTTTCTGAAGTGTTAAATTGATAGATGTGTTCTGGTTGCTGACAAACACCTGTGAGAATAATACATATTTCATTGGGGATAGGAGGAAAGCTAGAAGGAAAGGAGAAATTTATAAAATACACAGAACTAAAAGGTTTATAGCACTTTGATGTGTCTTCTCTGGATTGTGCTATGGCTTGCTCATGTTTTGGAAATGTGAGGGTCTGAAGGGTCTAGTAAAAGCAAATTTGTGTAATTTTAAAATTATATACAGCTGAAAGATCAACTGTTGAGCATAAAAATAAAAATCCTGATGAAAGAAACTGAAACATGCAGACAATCAAAATGAACCATGAGTGAGCTTCAACAAAAAGGAAAAAACAAAAATCAGGCCTAGTTTTTGGTGTGGATAAACACAGAAGAGAGATGTGTGCTTAGCCCTCAGGTATCACAGAATTCCTCAGTTGCCTCCAAAGGAATTGAAGACTTGTACCTTGTTAGATATCTAGTCATCATACCATGAGACACAGCTATGCACAGTATGGATTTTTAGTTCTGCTAAATACAGAGCTTCTTGAGTATTTTTTTCCAGACACTTGTGACAGACTATGCCTAGAAGTAGGTTGCCCTACCTGTTACAAACTTAAGTTCTTGTTCTCAAAAGCACATAATTAAACGCATATCAGTCTGATGTGATTTCTTCTAGGCAGAGCTTTTTCCAATAAAACAGAGCATTTGCCCCTCAGGCCCTGTTCTAAATCAAAATTTAAGTAATAACTAAAAAGACACTGAATAGATCTGAACACTTTAACTTTTGTAGAATAGCTTTCTGTCTTTTTTCCTTCCTGATTATAACCAGACTAACCTTTGGGGGAAAGGGTCTGAACATCCAGGGAAGTCGCATAAAGAATACTGAAAAGGTCACCTTTTGTGTAATGCTGAATTGTGTAATTCAAAGGATGCAGTTCACACAATGGCATTCAAGCTGGCTCATCACAAGAACTGTTTTCCAGCAGTTTTGGAGAAAATAGTACTCTCTAAGGTATTTTTCATCTTTTCCCTTCTTTTTCATTCTCCAACATACGTGTTAGTTTGGCGTGCACAGTTTTAGAGCTGTCCCACATGTGGCAGCCTCAAGCCTGAAGAATGGAATAATTTTTTTTTGTTTTGTTGGGTTTTTTGTTTTTTTTTTGTTTTTTTTTATTGGGCATATACCTTGTCCTATTACTCTGAGCTAGAATGAGACATTCAGTTATTAGGTCACAGACAGCCACATAAAAGCCAGTGTACACTAATGAAGTGGGATTCTTCTTACATCAGCTAAAATCAATTTTTGTGACTTACCATATTGTTCAGTTGGACATTTCTATAAAAACAATAGAAAACTTTCAATAGTTCCACAGCTGGTATTACGGTTTGTTTTCTTTGTACCTCCTGACAAAGAATAATTATATAGAAGGGACAATGCAGGTTCAAACCATTGGACTGGTCTGAGTTTTGTTGTGCTGTTGATGAAGAAGAGGATGGTGTTTGTGTGTTTCCAGGAAAACTGACATGTGAAAATCAAAAGGTTTGGGAGTTCACTTGAGCTTTTATATCGCAATCTCTTTGATCAAGAAATCTGACTCAAAACTCTCAGAATAAAATATTTTCTCCTGAGACATCCAGTGATGTTCAGAGGCTATGAAAGGAGCTACACTTCCTGTATTTCGATGATATAGGAGCTCTGAAGAAGGCTGAACTATGTTGTCGGGTTTGGGAAAAGCACAGGGTAGCAGTGATACTGTTACATCCAGTAAACTCTAAAATGTTCTGCAGTTAAACTTCAGGAAAAATTCTGGTTTTGTTTTAGCAAATAGTTGTATTCTACCTGTCTTGGGTTTAGCAAATCAGAACTGACACATAAAACTATGACATCTATTGATTCTAAGGTGTCTGGTGTATTAAAAATCTGGGAAATGGAGAATATTTTGTGTATGATATTATAAAACATGAATCTTGTCACAGGTGTTATTAAAGTTATTAGTCTTGGATCAACCATGCCCATAACTATTAAATATTGAGACGACAATTTTGTCCTTGGACTAGGTGTTAGAAACTATATGGCTGAAGGACAGGGCAAAGTCTGACTGGCTTTGGAGAACACTTGTTCCAAGGAGTTACACACATCAAAACGCTGCTGTCGGGCATCTAGTGGCAAGTGATTTTTTTTCCAACAACATGTGTGCACATGGAAGGGAAATTTCAGTCTGACTGTGAATATTTTAAGGCTTCAAAAGCCTTTCACAGTTCCTCAATTCAGCCATTTTCACATGCTCACTAATTTCACCTTAAATCCTGTTTTTCTGAGTGGAACAATACTGTTCCCAAGCAGACTTAAAAAATCTTAAAACCACAAACAAAAAACCACACAGACCCAACTCAAAGGATCAGTCATCTTTGCTTCTCAAGTAGAGAAATCTACCTTTGCTTTTGGAAGGAGGGCCGGGAGAGAGAGTGAGCTTGCTTTTCAAGGGTGAGCTTTCTTGTTTTTCTTCTGTACTCACAACACTTAATGTTTGCACACCTAAACCAAACAACTGTAATCCTTTGAATAGAGCAGTGTCTGTATCCAAACTTCTTTCAATTGGTTTTTATTTTTCTTTTTCATGTTTCTTATTCTGTTGAGAACCTCACTAACTACTTTGGATGTTCCTGATGTTAGTAATGGAACAGTTTATATTTTAATTAACAGAGTTGCTGCAAAATATTCCAGTGGAGGCTGGGAGCATTTATCTCTTGACTTTCATCTCCTTGTGACATTCTGAAAAATGGCTTTTGCTGTCCAAGTCCTACAGTGTGTCCAAGTAATGCTGTTCCTTTGATCAGAATAAAGTGTTGTTTTACCCTTTTTGGACTTAATGGCTCTTATTATTTGTCTGAAATACGTAACTAGGTATGCACTGGAAACAGTGTATCTGTTTTTCAAGTACAGTTTTATAAATCAAGGCAGATTGATTTTTATTATTTTATCCTCCTTTGTTCATATTGTTGTGATGGAACGCAAAACCAGCAAAATTGTGAACATTAACAGTGGTAAAAAGTCTTTTTCTCATCTCCCTGAACCTTCAAATGAAATAAGGTTACTCTCACAAGAACACTTTCTGTAATTATAAAACTATTGCATCATCTCTACATGTCTAAGATCGTAATTCTAGACATACATCACTGCCTAAATTGCTTAGCCTAGAGTAAAATAAAAACTCTGGATGCTTTATGACCTTTTAGCAAGAAAAAAATCATTTTTGCAGTCACGTGCTCACATATTAGAAAAGAAATAAAATGGAAAGCACAAGAGACTAGAAAACTAGTAAAAATTAAAACCTCAAAATTTGTTCTGCAAGTATACAGCAATGAAATGAGGAATGGCAATAATCATAAGAGAAGGAAAATATTAATTTTGAAGCTAAGACATTTGCTGCTATATTCCCCCCGAATTGCTCTATTTTAGTATATTGCTAATTTTTATATCCAGTAACATTGTTGTCTGATTGGTGTATGGTATTAAAGAACTTCTGCTGTGCATGAATATTTTGTGTTAAAGCTTCAAATTTTCCAATCATGCACCTTATTAGAAATTCAGATTATTTCTGCATAATTTACTATGCGTATCATTCTGCATTTTTCAATGACATTGTCATGTTGCAGGTTTACCACTGTAAATTATTTTGTGATTAAAGCTACAATTTTCTAAACATTTTTATGATCTGAACACTTAGATGTCCAGATTCTTGTCTTAAACATCCTACATTTGTTTTCATATTTTCTTTAAGTTGTAAAATATTTTAAAATGGAACAATGAATTAGACATGGCATTTTTTGGGCTAATTAATTCTAAGTTAATGGGCATATATTTCATTATAATGATGCCAAATGAGAACTTGCTTCTCTCTCATCACCCCATAAAACCATCCTCCAAAAAAAAAGGTTTTTCTTTATTGCTTGCTATGCAAAAAGACTAAATTTTATTTCTGTAGCATGCTATAGTGGGGATCAGCACAGAGTAGATGAAATGAAAATACAGGAAAAAGTTATTGTGTATGTGTAGTGGCTTGGTTCTCAGTATTGCTTTGCAAAAAAATGGGCAGGGGCACAATATTTAACAGCCTCTACCTTAATTTTAAAGCAGAATATAAAAAAAAAAAAAATCACCTCTTTCGTGCATGTTTGCTTTCAACTGACTACACATTTATTGAACCATTTATTGTGTTCTCAATTAAAGCTTGTTGCAGCTTCAGTGATGGTATAAATCTCCTTTAGCAGGCTCAGATGAAGACACTGAAGAGCTGTTTTGGCAAAGCCAGCTCAGAGGTATGGCCAATAGCAGTGCTGAATCCTCTAAAAGGATAACTAAATGCTAAATTCAAAAGATGAGTTGAAGTGTGTCATAATTAAAAATGGTTTTTTGGACATTCTTGGATGATTCAGAATGAGACAAAAAACGCTTAATAGAGCTCGTGTTCTTGTCTCTTTAAACAACAGAGTGCATATAATATCTTATTGTTAGACTTCTGCACTGAAAGAAAAGACAGAATTCTTCGGTTGAAGTATAGATACCAGCAGATCACTGACATGCATTTAGTTTGTCTGCAATAGCAGGAAGTGTCACTTAATGTTTAGGTTTAAGGTGAGATGAATTTACAGGATGAAGTTGAGGCCATGCTCTCAAAGGAAGAAATCTCTTCCTTCTGGCTTGGGATATGGAGCCTTGGAGTGGCCTATCCAGCCTTAATCATGCAGTTACAATTTCTTAGCTTATGTTTACTGCTGGTAGAATGACGGTGTGATCAGCTGGTGGTAGTTTGGTAAAGGAAGGGGGAAAGCACACAATGCTGGCACTTCGTGTTCCTCTGCTTTCACACAACTGCTGTGCAACAAAAGGCAATGTCTACTTCTTACCCACCCTCTCCTTCCGCCCAGTCCTTCTGTTTGGTAATCACATCCTTGAGACATCCATCAGTAGCAGAGGAAAGTGTGGTATAAGATATTTAGGGTCGTTACAAATTCAGTGCAAGTTGCAGGAGGTAAAGAAGGTGGGCTGTTAAGTCTTCAAATGCAAACCCATCACAGCTATTATCAGAATACGTCAGGAATAGTTAAAGAGAATGAGTTGGAAGTAGATTTGTCTGAAACATGTAAAACTCTCCTGAAGCATGGAAACCTACATGGAGAAAGTATTCTCTGAGGGACTAACATGACCTTGCACTTACTGAGAGTATTTTATAACAGCACTCACTATGCTATTCAAATGCTATTATCTCTTCTGACAGTGGCATGTCCTTTGTACTGCTATAGCAATAACAGAATAAAATACTGTGTTTTGCAGCTGTTTAACACCATCACTGACTCACACTGGTGTTCCCTGAATAAAGTAGACAAAGAAAATTGTCTTTCTTCTCCTCAAATTACTCCTTTTTCTTATTTTTATACACCAATTTAAATGTAATTTCCACTTTTCAACATAAATGTCTTGGCTCTGTGATTCTGCAGAAATTTCTGGAAGCTGAGTCTTTCTCTCTGCCAAGGTGCCTGTGCCTCACAGGCCTGGCAGGAGAGGGCTGGCTCTGGGCTCTGTGGTCAGAGCATGGCCAGTCCCCCAGTGCAGGGCAAGAATAAGAGGACACACATTTTTCTCAAAACTGGGGAAACCGCCTTTGAAAACTGATGAACTAAAACTGCTCTGGTTTTGAGAAGAGGCTTGAATTTCTTTATATTCTCAAAGTTACATTGACAAAGTTTATAATTTTTTTTTGTTTGGAGAAGGCAAAGTCCTTTTTTTTCTCCAAGATCACCTGTGGAAAGGGTCCTCTAATAAGCAACCTCCTGCCTTCTTGTTCAAAGAGATGTCTAGTAGGAGGAATGTTAAATGGCTGCAATTTCATAATATTTTCTATAATCAGGTAGATTTGAAAAGCTTCTTCAAAGGAAAACACTCCAGCTACCAATAAAATATGATTTAATACCAGACATTTTAATTCTTACTAATTGCAGTAGTATTTAGTTTTGTTTTTCATTAATAATTGGTGGGAACTAGATTGTATGCTACAGACAGCTAACTTGCTTTGCTATACAAAAGGGTTTTCTATTCCACCTACTGCACGTGTGAATTATAACTATATTTTACCTATTTTTCTGTGTAGATAGAGGAGGCAAGAGGGATAAGAGTAATTTATAGTAGACACAGTTTACTGTTTGCTTGAAAACTTTCCTATTTGAAGAAAATGGAGAAAGCACAACAACATCTTTTTTAGTGTTTATTGAATATTTACTGTTATAAACAGCTTTTTCTTTAACAATATAAGAAGATTTCCACAGCAGATGTGCATTTATGCTGTTCAAGTACATCATTCCTCACAGTGCAATCAACAGTTGCTGGGCATTAATGGAATTCTCTCAGGGGAGAAGTCTGTTCTCTCTTTGATGGGAACAGCTCTTTTATCAACCATGATTGTTAATACAGTTGAGGGAGACTGGAGAGGCTGTTAATTATTGTTTGGAGGTGCTTTAATGAAGTTATCAGCAAAGTACATCTGTGAACTTTTATTTTAAGCTTCATTTTATAAAAAAATATGAAAATAGATTTTAAGGGAGAAAAATGGCGTTTGCCTGCAGATGGATCACAATGTTTGTGAGCATAGGTACATTTGTTAGTTTAGCAGCAATCTTCTCTACTGTGATTCATGAAAGAGAGATTTTATTTTAATAATATTCATTACTTTTGCTGGTAGTATATTTTCCTGGTAAGTACTGCCTTCCCCCTTCCCCCCCCACCCCGTCGAATTTTCTAGCTGTTGGTGTTTTTTAGATTATCACATCTTTCCTCAGGGCATTGTCAGCAACCAAAGAGATCTGACTCAGACAGGGGTCAGGGTGGCTCCTCCAGTAGCAAAAGCTATTGATCAAATTCCTAAATTCTGGGACAGCCCTCCTGCTTCAAAATGCCTTTAGCAGGCAATATATGCACATCCATGCCTGCTGAGCCTGAACTGAAAACCCAGTTGCAAACAAGGGAATTGGAAATGACATTGGGATAAGAGAGCAGTAATACTGATGTGGGAGATACTTTTTTATAGAAGTACAAGTTTTTAAAAGGCTGGAATTTGGAGGTTTTGTGCTTCTGTTCCCTTAAGTGAATATGAATGGGCAAGGAGATGAGTAGTGCCACATAATTCCTTCATTCTCAGCTTTTACATTCTTCCCATGAATTACTGTCAATCAGTAGAAAAGTCATGTGTTTGAACCACAACTACTGTTGGTTATTTTCTTACTTTTTTTTTTTTTTTAAAGACAGTTGTTCACTAGTTATTCTAGCTCTTTTATACCACATGGCTCTCAGACTTACACTCTTTTACAACTATGGGAGCAAAGGCTGAATAGAATAAATGTCTACCGAGTGGCAATTCTCCTGCCCTCTCCTACACTTAATTTCTGTCTGCTCTTGGCAGTTTCAGCAAAAGGGTTTTTTGCACTGCTTCCTACAGAATCATTTCTGCATTGCTCTTCAGCAAACGTCTTCAAACTAATGTTTATACATCAGATAATGATGGTGTCTCCCAAGGCTCGTTTTTCATACACACAGAATATCCTCTTGTATATTTTCTGATGTAAAGGATTTTGGGAATTTCGGCTATGTGAAAGTAGTACTTTCTCCAGACATCCCTTAAAGATCAAATATCTTGAGGGAATGCAGGTTTTTACCAGAACTAAATGTAAAGGACAGGCTTGGCCAGTGAGACAGAGGGTTGATTAACACTAAACACAGTTTCTAAACAGGTTTGGGTTCCCAACAGGGAAAAAAAGTATCAGCTGACTGGCACCTAAAAAATAAACATGAGTATGTGCAGCCTCTGCAGCTGTAAAGTTATTTTACACTGTCTAATACTTGAGGACAAGAGTGACTTTCAGCTAACAAAGCTTGTTTTCTCTTGTGAACAGTTTAAAAAAAGAAGAAATTTGAAGGACATGCTGAGAAAGGAGCAGCTGATTTCAACAGACACCTGGTTGCACTTTTCCTTTAAATTTCCAAGATGCTCTGCTTTTTCATGCCTTCTTACTGCCCTTTCAAAATCAATGCAACATTTTACTTCTCCTCCTAGTTCATCTGTAGTTATAGCTGGTATTGAACACCAGAAGACACAATCTCTTCCTGACTTTTTTTCTGTAATGAATTCCTTCTGTATATGTAACTAATAGTAGGAAAATAAGTCTATTCAGCTTTAGGGGTGGTTTAAGTTTTCTGTAGCTATACAGCCTTGTTTGTTTAAATCCCTGTTTGAAGTATACAACTGCAAAACTTTAATCCAGGATTACACTACCCAATGCCAATTTTTCCTTTCACACAACTGGGTTAGCATGCAGGTTCAATTCATGATTCCACTAAAGCAATTGTAAGGTTACAGGTTAGAAATTTGGTGAGCAGTATGCAAAAGGCTTGTAGTGAAAGCCATTCTATTCTGTGATGGAAAACCTCAGTTATAGGAGTGTTAATGTTATTCAGGAATGTGGTGAGTTGAACCTTTGAATTACACATGGAAAAATAGTGGGGAGGGCGTTCAGGAAAAAAAAAGATCTTGCTGAGTAGCATGGCAGAATTCACTTTGATTTCTTCAAAAGCAGCCTTGAAACTTTGCTGATGACTTCTGGTTTGCTTGTCGATCAGGTTGAAACAAGCAGATCTCACTACTACTGCTAGCTTAGATCTTGTTCTTGTTAACCCTTAACTGTCTTTTTAACTTGTAAATTTATTATTAGGGTGTTTCTTTCAGGCTGTAGAGTTATATTATGCTTAATTCATACAGCACTCCTGATTCCTTTCAATCCAGTAACATTCAAATAATTTTCTCCTACTGAGAGTTATTTCCTTCCTTTATTCATTCTCCCTCACTTATAAATTTTGAGAGAGAAATATTAATGTAATTTCAAATGTTTTTCTGGAAAAAAATTGTCAGTCCCAGAATTTTTACATTTTAATATATACTGTGCTGAGGCTCACACTACATTAAGCATTAATTTCTTTTATATGTTTCTGGACATTATATAAATGCTGTGAATTTTCTCCATCTTGCCCATGAGAAGCATTTTGCAGAAGGTCTTCTGCTCTGCCTTTTATTAATCTACTATACTTTGGCATTTCTTCAAATTTAAGATCAAAATTGACTATTGTATCATTCAAATTGATCTCTGCATTACAAACCCTTAACTTCTTCATATTGGGGCTTATAGCTTTGGTTTCACTGAAGCATATGATAGATATGCCTAAAGCACGTTTATCAGAAAACAGCCTCAGCCTATGTGCATATACAGAAGGACTCAGAACTCACCACTCTCCTGGAATATTCTCCCTTGCAGCCCTGTGGCACCCAAACCTTGGCATGTAAACCCCACACAAACAACATTGCAGACAGCAGTACAATTCCCTCCCTACCTACCTTTGCTGTCTTTGTTCCTCTTTAGACCTCCCAAAATTTCTTGAGCTCTCTGATCATAGCACTGGGCTGGGATTTCTGTCATGATGAATGGTTTAAATCTTTGTGTGACAGCCTCCACCCCACAGCAGCCCTTTGATTGCACAGCCACGGTCTAATTTTACTAAGGGCTGCTTCAAGTTTGTCAGCAATAAAATACCTCTTTAACAGACTGGAACTATTTAGAACAAAGGTTGTGCATAGGTACAACATTGGCAAGCTACTGCTGGTACTAGCTGAGGTTGCACCATGTAATTTAGTTGCATCAGCATGTGCCAAGCACTAATTACAGAAGCCTAATGAGGGCCAGGGTGTGTAGGTCTGGGCTCCCACCTGACCTGCAAAGTACCACGACCCTCACCATATTTCATGTTGTGACTGACCTCTCATTGTAGCTATTTACTGTTTCACCACTCTTTATGCTTCACAGATTCTTAGGGGGTTTATGATTCTCTACAGACACCTCACTAAAATATGAAATGTTAATGGACTCTACCTCCTGTGGGCACCACCTTCTAATTGGGGACTCCTTGTGGAGAGTTACTTTTTGGACAGAGGATGCAAAGCTGAGATAAAAATGTTTTTAATAAGATCTTAGATATATAGCTATGTAATTGTCTTTTTATTAATAGTAGATGAGGTAACCAAAAGGTTTGTGAGCATAGGTACATTTATTAGTGTAGCAGCAATCTTCTCTAATGTGATTCATGCAAGAGAATTTTTAAACCAAAAGGTTTACAATTTGAAGATATCTTAGGAAGAGCTGTTCCAGAAGAATTTTCCACAGATTATATGAATAACATATTAACTGTTTTGCTAAAGACCATTAAGTACCACAAACTTAAAAAGGTTTTGCCATTAAAAACAAACAAACAAAAGAAATCCTCCATTTCAAAGTTGAAGATATTTAAAATAAGAAATTAAAACAAAATATTGTTTTGGGCTGATTACATTTGCAGCGCTGGAATCCTGTAACCTCTGAGGCAAGGTTTATTTTAGTCCCTGCTGTAATTCTGCTTTGAGTGTGAAGTAGCCAAGACTTCATCCAACTCTATCCTCTCCCTGCCAACACTGCAATTTGGATACTGACCTGCATCATAAATTACTCCTTTGTACCTGAAGAAGTCCAGTACTTTAAACTTACTAGATAGATGTCATTTGCTATTCCTCTGACTCTCCATTTTTACTTCAGCTGTCAACAAAAGGATCTTTATATAACAATATATAATTCTGAGTTAGGATGAAAGGGAAAGCTAAGGCTGACATCAATTCCCTGGCGTCTTCCTTGCTTTTTTCACTGCAGTTAAGTTGATGTTCATTCTGTAGACTTTTGTAGTTATTAAAAACTGTTGACAATTTTACTTTTGTGTAGCTGGTAAATTATGCATAGATACTTCTTACAAAGTTCTGTCTGAACTTGAACTTCCATATGTCCTACAGACAACATGAATTAGCAGAACATCAATATCACAAATAGAGGAACACCTGACTCTTCCAGAAAACCATCCTTCTCTGTATTTTTGTAAGGTAAACCTGTAGGCTAATTTACAGGAATTTGTGTGTAAAATTACCTAGTGAGCTAAATTCTGAAGGGCTGATTTCAAGTTGTTGGTATCCTCTAGGCTCATGCTAGTGTTGTATATTTTGTACTTAGGAATACAGTATGCTTTCCTGGCTTAGGCAATGTTTGTAAAGCACTTCTGCTTGGTTTGTTTCCACACAGATGTGAGGATCCATTGAAAAGAATTGAAGGTTACATATATTCTTTAACCTCTTCTTCCTGCAGCATAAACTGGCCACAGAATTTTTGGTATCAAGTATCTCATCTAAAATATGGGGAATTTAGTAACAAGCTCTAAGACAGGAAAATCATCCTGCATTGAGTGCAGAGACAAATTAAATGATGAGGAAAAAGAAATGAGTAT
>VZTT01028918.1:0-18941 GCA_013400855.1 Buphagus erythrorhynchus | reverse complement strand
AATGATTCTGTGATTCCATGATCGCTATCACAGGGGTTTGTTTCCTTGCTCTGGAGTGAAAAAGTGTCACCATCTGAGGAGGGAGGATGTAGAGCATATGCACTGGTAAATAGGACTTTTTGGAATATTACCACTGTGCCATCTCAGATATTCTCTTGTGTTCTCTCATTGCACCAGGGCCAGACACCCTTTGATGTTGCTGACGAGGGACTTGTGGAGCATTTAGAAATGCTGCAGAAGAAACAGACTGTGGTGAGTTTCTGGAGATCGTTTTCTACCTCTCCAATTAACTTTTCACACACGAATGTTCTCCAAGACATATGGTGCCAACAGATGCAGGAAGCTGAGGTCCAGCTATCTTCTTTAGTTACTCATTTGCAATCTTTAATTGCAGCAATATTTTTAATAGCTAGAAATCTAGATAACTGGATGACTGCAGCAAGGAGGTCAGTAGTGTGATGGCATGCAGAATTATGGGAACCGGTAAAGAATTTGTGTTCATCTTTGTAATTGTTATTGTCCTGCAGTTGCTTTGTTGGCTGGCAGTTTCTCTAGCATCAAACTGCTCTGTTCCTAATGAGTGATTACCCAAGTCAGCTTTGTGTTTGCATCCAGGGAAATACCCTGTCAGTGTTGAGAAAGAGATCTGTTACCATGTCTGCCTTTCTTACAATAGGAAGGCTTTGGCTTGAGGAAGAAGAAATTATAATCTTTAGAGAATTCTGGACTGAAAGAATGGGTGGTTTCAAAACAATATTAAATTGCTATTTCATAGTGCAGCGGAAGGGATTGGAAGGGACTACAAACCAAAAGTTGACGTAAAAAAAAGGAAGGCAAAATATATCTTGTTCAAAATAAGGGCAGTTGTCAAGCCAGAAAGTTGGGTTTGGATTGAATTTTTTCCTATTTCATCTGGTCTACTCAATTATCTCATTTGGGTGCTTCCAAAAAACAAGCTAACCTTCTTTCAAAAAGAATTAAAAATCTTTAAGTATCACTTAAAACATTGGGTTCAGAAACAGACAGAATGGGAACACTGCTGATAAACCCCAGGAAAGGATTTTCAAGAACTGACAATGTGGGTGGTTAGAACTCCAGCTCTGATCACAACACAGCTGCTGCTATTCTCAAATAGCAGCCTTAATATTCACAGGAACTTCTTAAAAATTAATCAGCTTCTCCCTAAATGAGGTGTTGATAAATACTATCAGGATTGTAGTTTGGATTCCACTCTCTCTCACTACCCAGGATTTTGCAGATAACTGCACTTCTTAAAAGAGAAGAAAAAGGAAAAGAATATTTTTTTGGGTGACTGCTCACCCATTTTTAGGGCTGCTTTGCAGGAGCTACAACTCCCCTGTTCTCTGTATAGAAGCACTATATAAAGATCTTCTCCATTTATTCAGTCAGTGTAGATCTGGGAAGAAGAACCCAGATTTTATCACACTTTTTTTTAGTGGACATGATTTTTTAGTGGAAAAGCCAATTTATCATGTGTTTATCATGTGCCATTTTTATCACTTAAAAATAGAATACTTATATTTGTTAATGATAAAACAGGCAGTTCCATGACATTATTTCTCTTCCAAAATAGCTTTCAAATCCGATGTATTTTCAGTCTAAAGCAGAACACTGTGCCACCCTTGCTAAAATATTTGCTGCCGTTATAGGAAAGCAGGGAGGATTTTTGTTTGCTATAAGCAATTCATTTGGTTTGGTTTTGGATTTTTTTCCCAGTTACTGAATTATCTGTGAATGGAGCAGGCTGTTTCCTGCACTTTCCTTTTCTTCTCCACCAGTTTGGTCAGTTTAACAATGTGGTATCCCAGATTTTTGCTCTTCACTGGAAAGCATGCAGCTTTTCCCACTTCACAGGGTGCCCAGAGAAGCTGGGGCTGTCCCATGCCTGCAAGTGTCCAAGGCTGGATTGGACAGGGCTTGGAGCAACTTGGGATAGTGGAGGTGCCCCTGCCCATGGCAGGGGCTGGGACAAGATGAGCTTTAAGTTCCCTTCCAACCCATTAATTCTGGGATTCTATAATTCAGAATTTACAGTGCTTTTGCTTCCTTTGATTGATGTCAACTGCTGTCAAAAGAAAAAGAATAACCTGGTGAGCCATGACACAACAGAGTCAGCCTTAAATTGAGCCCCTAACTGCCTTACCTACTTCTGCCTCAGCTGTTTTTTTGCTTCTGGAAGGTACTAAAACAATTTCTGGGTACTGTTTTGTCCACTGATCGTGGCAAAATTAATATTGCTGCTCTCTAGACAAAACCTTTCAATTTCTGTGTAATCCCAGGTATTCCCATGCAATTACTTTGTGCATTTGAGAGATTTAAGAAGTGACCCATCCTCACAGGAGTTCTGTGGTTGCCTGTACAGGGCAGACTTGAATGCTTTTCTCTGACAGCAAGTAAATAATAGGCACAAAGGCAGCAAATTTTTAGCTGAGTCTAGCCTGATTTGATGGGCACACATACATGTGGACAAACCTCAGCAGAATCCCAGAATGGTTTGGGCTGGAAGCAGTCTTAAAGCTCATCCAATCCCACCCCCTGCCAATGGCAAGGGCACCTCCCACTAGACCAGGTTGCTCCAAGCCCCATCCAACCTGGCCTTGGACACTTCCAGAGATGGGGGACCCACAGCTTCTCTGGGCAGCAATCAAAGTTCGTCCATGCTCTCTGCAGGGTCAGCTGCAGGTGCCTTTGAAGGTTTTATTAAATGGCAGCTGCATTCCAAGGACATGCTGGGTGCTGTGCCCTGGTGGAGCTCCAGTCCAAGGTTCACAGTGCCATTGCAGATGTGCTGGTGTCCAAATGTGCAGTGGTTTGGTCTCACGAGGCTGGGCTCACCTTGTGCTGTGCTGCTGACTGGGTTATGCTGACAGGGCTGGTTAATCTCTGTCCTCATTCTCTTTCTCCCATCTTCCTGGACTTTTTTAACAGCTGCGAAGTGAGAAGGAGACAAGGAATAAACTGATTGAAGCTGACATGAATGGGAAGCCTCAAAACAGACTCTTCACCAAGTAAGTCTCTCCCTCTTAGCTGAAAAGAAACTGCTTAGAAAGTGATGGGAGAGCAGTTTCATCTCTCACAGCCAGCCAGGTCAAAACCAATTCACTGCTGTTTATTGCATGCTTTTTTTTTTTTAATCTGAGCTATCTCAAATATGGTTTTAGTTGTCTTAACATATCCAGTGAGTGGTGGAACGAGGGCTTGGGCTGGTGTTTGGTTCTGAAGCTCCTGCTCTGGCTGAGGATTGATAGGATCTTTGGGCTGAGAATTGCACCTTTTGTTGCACAGAGCGCTACAGCCCAACTGCTGCATTGTGTGGCACTAGAAAAGGAGAGATCACATTTTTGTGGATGGAAAAATGCTTGCAGAATTAACAAATGGGAGACCTGCAGTGGAATCTGTGGCAAATTGGCCATGATGGAAGTGCTGGAGTGTTCAATCTGTAGATGGATTTTACTTGTTCTGTATATAGTAAATCATGTCTGTGTGCTCCTGAGAAGTACTACACAGATAACTTGCTTGCCTAGTCTAAAAATTTCCTATTTTGCAGCAAAGAGAAGATCCTTTATGAGGAAGACACGTTGAAGTCCATGGAAACTGAGGAAGAGAACAAGGACTCGAGCAGTTCTAGTTCTGAAGAGGAAGAAGCTGAAGATGAAGTTTCAGAATCGGATGCTGAAAAAGAGTCAGGTAAGACTTTGTACAGCCTTGGATTTAATAACTAGCCTAGCTATTATCATTATTAATGTTGTTATTGTTACTAATTACATAGTTGTTAAAGACATGCTGAAAGTTTTACTTCCGGTGTATATGTACAAAACTTGGAGAAATCTGGAGCTACTGTACTAAAAAAGCTGACTCAAATGCTGACTCCCAGGTCAGCATAATTATTAAAAAAATCATTCAGATCCTATTTTAATTCCTACTTCCAACTCACATCTATTGAAGATAACACATTGTCCACAGCTTGTTCTTAAACAGTTTTTTTCTTGTTGGCCAGTTCAGGAAGAATCCTTCAGGTACTACAGGGTGCTAAGGAAGCAGGTGAAGGCGTAGGAAGGCAATAGCCTGTTGTGTTTGGATCTATGTGAAATGAAGGGCTGAAGCTCTTCTGGGTGATTATAGAGGTGAGGAACTTCTGTTTTCCAGGCAAAGGATAGTGGAAAATAAGGACTAAGTACACAGAGTCACAGTAGCATTTACATTATAGTATATTGCTGGCGTCTTACTCCCTTTCCTTTTCCATAAAATCTGTGGCTTTCTTAATTAGTTTTAGAGGTGTATATGTGCAGCACAGAAAGTTTAAATACAGATACTTAATTTTACAGTAAGCCAAAACTTATTTGTACTTAATATTCTGCAAACACAGATGGATCTTGGACTACGATATGTCTAATGGGTAAGCTACTTTTAACCTCAACTTACTTGGTCTATATCCAGTATACTAAGAAATAGATCCCAAGGAGAAGTGTAGTTTAAAATTTTGTTGTGCTTCTGTGCCAGTGAAATTGTCACCTGTGTTAGGATTGTATCAGTTAATGCTCTTAGGGCAGGGTGAGAGGGGTGGAAAATCCTGGCTGGGCTCTGCAGAGTTACTGCTGCACCAGCTGGGTGGGCATGGCAGTAAGACAGGGAAATGATCTTGGAGCTTTTAAATCAAGTCTAGTGGAAATGTCAGTGGTAGAAAGAGACATGCAGTACAGGTTACAGATTTTCTTCATAAATCAGGGGTTTACCCTGATTATATACATATTTATATAAGTATAAATTATACCTACCTAGCTGGGTGCCAGTGCTTGTAATCCTTGTAAACAATGGTGGTAGTTTGACCAAATAACTCAAATGTTTGCACACCTATAAGACCCGGAGCTGTGTGAGGTTTAACTGAGTTAGGAACAGCCTAAGATCCTTCAGCAAGGAAAGGTCTAGAGCACTCAGCATTAAACTTTGTGTAAAGCCAGAACAGGTCTTTTTATTGCATTAATTCACTGAGCAAAGCACATTACAGGAGTCTATGTCAAACCAGTGAAGCTAATAGAAATGGGAGACAACAAGCTTTCAGGTAATGATTCAGCTTCAAGCTTTGTTACTGTACTCTCCTTTCCTGGAAAGATTATTGAGTCCTTTGAGAAATTTCCATCAGAATTGAAACTCCACCTTGTAAACTTCTGAAATCTCAAAATTATTAAAATTAGTGTGGATTTGCCCAGCTGGATGGAGACACAGCTACACTTGTCACTTGCTGCATGTGTGAGTGAGGGAGTCACATATTTGGTACTCCTTTTAAAGCAAGATTCTGTAAGGTAACAGCCTCAACCCTTATTATAGGAAGACTCCAAAGAGAAGTAGGATTTTTCATTTTGGTAATGAAAATAATAAATATCACAGTATTACTGATTTCAGAGACAGACAGTGGTATTCCTGGGCTGATCCCCNAAGGCTGGAAGAATTGGGATTGCTTAGCCTGAAGAAGAGAAACTTTGGAGTGACCTCATTGTGACCTCCCAGGACCTGAAGGGAGCCTGCAAGGAAGATGAAGAGAGACTATATACAAGGGCCTGTAGTGACAGGACAAAGGGGAATGGTTTCAAACTGACAGAGAGTAGATTTAGATAGGATATTAGGAAAAAATTCCTCCCTGTGAATGAGGTAAGGCCCCTGGCACAGATTGCCCAGAGAAGCTGTGGCCATCCCACGTCTGGAACTGTCCAAGGCCAGGTTGGACAGGGCTTGGAGCAGCCTGGGCTAGTGGAAGGTGTCTCTGCCCATGGCAGGGGGTGGAATGAGATGGGCTTTAAGGTTCCTTGCAGTTCAAACCAATCTGGAATTCTGTGGTTCTGTGTTTATCTGGTCAACATTTTATATGCTTGGATTGTACAAGAGGCATGGGTATGAAAACATGAATATTATTCCCTTATTCCTCTTCATTTTCTGTAACATTCCCATACCTTTATCATTTTGAGCAGTGCTGGACACATAGATTATGACTGCTGTTCTAAAGTGCTCAAAGTCCCGATGAAAAGAAAAATTCTGAGTGCTCTTTTTAAACCTAAAAATTCCAACCCCTTTGGTAGCTGAGCATAAAGCAGGACATGTAGAAGCTGGCAGTGTAACACACAAGTTTATTTTGAGGTGTGTTTTGAAGAGTCTCAGGTTGCAATTAATTTGTTGAATTTGCAGAGACTCTGGGAGGAAGAAATTGGATTAGGGAAGCAGTGAAATTGTTGGAAGACTTCAGAGTAGTATGTTTCTTATAATTCGTAAGAAATTTGTGTTCTTCAGACAAAGGAAGCTAAGGGCATTAATGTCACTTTATTCATTTTGAAGACAATTACTTTGGCATTGACCTCTTGTAAACAAGAAAAAGATCAGTATAAAATTCTATGGTGATTATCTGTGCTGGGAACTAAAGCAGGGAATTAAAACAGACCATGGAAGATTTTAGTGTTGTTTTGTTTAAAAACCAACCAAACAAAAACCCTTATCCAAAAAACCTTACAAAAAAGGAATTAGAAACCTAAATTTTTACTCTTACCAAATTTGTTTTGAGGAGATTGAACTAATGCTCTCTAGTTTTTCTTGTCTGGAATTCATAATGTTTATTGCTGAAATTTTGGTAAAATAAAATGTGGGTTCCAAAGCCAACACTGCCAGCACAGATTCCCTCTGCCTGTCCCTCTTCTGCAGTCAACTGCTCCCAGTCACATTGCTCACAGTTAGTGCTTCCCAACCTGTCATTACCACTTTACTTTAGCCTGTGCCCTTCTAATTAGGCCTGACCTTAAAAGCTGACCTGTGTGCTATAAACTTCCAGAACAGGCTCCCAGTGCCCATCCAGCCCAGCCTGGAGAGCTGCTGCTGCCTTCCCTTCCTGCAGTGCCCTGTGTTTCACAGGCCTCAGTCACAAGAATGAGCAGCTGTCAGCAAACGGCAGCATGGCCTTCCTTGTCCATGGGCATTTCCATGGACTTGGATGCCAAGTATGGCAGGCTGGGCCTGCAAGGAGGAATGGGGGATCTATTGCCCCTTCCCCAGGGTGAAAGTGCACCCGAGGGTTCAGCTCCAGAACTGAAATCTGCTGCTTCACAGAGAGGGAAAAGTGGCTGAGAATCCATTCTCATGCGTACCCAAGGGAACAGCTGGATCTGTGCCAGGGGAGATTTAGTCTGGATATCAGGGAAAGTTTCTTCTCCAGAGGGTGCTGGGGCACTGAACAGGCTAGGCTCTCCAGGGAATAGGCTGCCAGAGGCTGCCAGAGCTCCAGGAGTGTTTGGACACTGCTCTCTGGGATGCACAGGGTGGGATTGCTGGGGTGTCTGTGCAGGGCAGGGGCTGGACTGGATGATCCTTGTGTGTCCATTTCAACTCAGGACACTGCACAATTCGGTCTTTGTCTCTTTAGTTCAGGCTCTGTCAGTCCTGCTAACTTCCTATTATTTTAAAACGTTTCTCTTGGTTTGCTCTTTTCTGTTTTCTGTGTCCTTTGAATCCTTGTTTTTCTAGTACTGAGAATATTTGTTACAGAAAGATTGATCTTCACGCTCCAAGGTGCCATCCTCCCAGATGCTCCATCCCAAAGGACTCCAAATGTATGACAGCAGATTTTTATTCCCTGCAAATATGTTATTTGCTAGGACTGTTTGGGTGCTTTTGCTTGAAATTACTTTATTTTTTCCAAGCCATGGCTGTGTGAGCACTCACAGCTATAAGGAAAGCTATGATTAGTGGGTGTAGGTACATCATTTCTCAGGCAGGTTCCATGTGCCTGAGTTTATGGTGAATAGTCTGTCTCCAGCCTGTGCTCTCCTGTCAAGTGAACCTATTGCCTGAGTCACACTTCCTGCTTTTTCTCCCCCAGTAATGTCTGGTGGATGTTCTTCTGTCAAGCATGTGCATAGATACAAAAAATAAATGTGATACTGGACAGCTGCACTTACCTAACAAGCAGGGAGCCAGCTGTAAGCTTGGACAAGGGTTGCTTAGCTTGCTTGGAGCCCAGATAAGGGCTTTAGTTGGGCAGCAGTCCTGGCTTCCTGTAGAAAAATGGATTTTGCTGCAGAAGACCAGAAATATTGCCCAGCAGCACAAGCAAGTGCAGAGAACTTATGCAGTGAAACCCAGCACTGGGCTCTCACAGCTGTGGGCTGTACCACACTTGTGCTACAACAGGAACAGCATGTGCCCCTTTTCATCCCAAGATTTACCAGGGAAGAAATTCCCAGACAGGAAACAAAATTGTGAAAAACAAAAAACCTGTGTGTCCTCTATGGTGCTTTCTGCAAAGATTTTGCTTGTCTGTGAAGATCAAGTACAAAAGCTTTGCCTGACAAATGTATCCATCCCATTCTTTAGGAAGCAGGAAGCTCCTTGCAGAAAGCCCTGACACCTGACAGTGCAGAAGGCACTGACATCTCTGATCCAAGGACGCTGAGGTCACGCAGCACTGTATTGGAGTGCAGACTACACTCTGTGTAGAGAAGGGCCTCGAAAGTGCAATACTGAAACATTTGGTTTCTCTTCTTGTTTAAAATTATAGAGAGAAAGGAAGAACCCTTTGCCAACCACTCCAGCCGTGAATCCAGGCCCAGCATCACTGAGCAAATGCCACCACCTGAGCCCAACTCCTTCACTGCATCTGCCAGAAGAGTAAGTGAATTTGGAATCAGTGGGGACTCCAGCAGTGCTCAGAAGCAGAAGGTGTCACTGGGATGCTCTGAAACCAGTCTTCAGAGGACTTTAAGACTTGAATTTAGAAAAGCCTGGTAGTATGAAATTCTGATAAAGATGTGTGTTAACAGGAGTGTAGGGACAATACAGTTCTCCTTGAATCTCTGACCCTCCAAAGCAAATTGTGGTGAAGAAGCCCAGCCTACAGCACATGCTTCGGGTGCTGTCAATTCTGAGGGGGCTGGTGCCAGTGTCTTTTCAGCAGATCTGTCACAAGAGCTGATTCCTGCCCATGTGCCAGGGGTGAGCTCAGCACCATCATCCAAAGTGCCTCTGACTTGCCAAAGCCAGTTGAGTCAGTGGTTTGATGTTACTGCCCAGCAAGCAGAGGGTAGTTTGCATGTGACTGGCCAGCTGGGCTATAAAAGCTTTGAAAGGTGAAGTCATCACTAAAATCTTAAGTGAATTCTCCAGCTCTCAGATCACTCAGCTAGATGGCACCAGGAGACTCTGCTCTGCTCAGGGCTCCAGTCATGTGCTGCTGCTTTCTTTTTGGAGAAAACACAGACACCTGGCCAGGGCTGAAGCACTTGGTGCTTGTTAGAGGGAAATGTTTCTTGCTTAGTCACAGTTTTTTATTTTTCACCTGTAACTGAGTGTAACCAAGATCAAATGATCTTGAGATCAGAGCTCCTCTGGGCATTGTTCAGCTCAGGCCAGCTTATCAGGGGAACTGTTAGAGGTAGAAGGATGCTGGGAAGTGTGAGCACTTGAGTTAACCTTTCCCCAGCTGCAGAGTTTGGTCTCACTCCTTTGAGCTGTTTAAAGCAGAATAAGGGTGTTAGGATATAGAAGCTGGCCTGTGAGCAGAACAGTTATTTATTTGACCCCAGTCACCCCTGGTCACCTTTTTTACCTTGTCTCACCTGTTTGATTTTTCTGTAATTCTCTTTGACAGATTGGGCTTTAGGCTGTGTTGCCCTCTGTTAGGGGAGTTATTAGTATTTGCTGTTCCTGTGTTCAGAATTTACAGATGGCAGCTTTTGCTGTGGTTTTGAGCATTCTCTGAGGAAAGCATCAAAACCACATGAAAATGTTAGGGCTGTGTAGCTCAGTAGACTGGCAGTGCTGGAAATGGTAGAGTACAGATTAACTCTTTGCATCTGCATTGAAATGACATGAGCTGAAAACATTGCTCAAATACTGCAGGGATAATTTTAGCTAGGCAGTCTTCAGACAGTGAGTCTGAGGGCAGAGCTCCCCAGTAGCTCCATTTATTCTGAATAGTGTCAGATGGTGTCTTGGTTTGAAAGACAGGTGTCTGCCTAGAAAGGCAGGAGCCTCTTTTTAAAATGGAGAATGTAAACCCCCTCCCTCCAAATTATTATAATTTTGAAATTAAGAGGCTCTCAGGCAAAGATGTGGGAATAGGAATAACAGTTCTTTACTAGGAAAATTAGAATAGAAATACAGTATTACAAAGAACAAACTCAAAAACACTGACAGAGTCAGAACACAACCTGACACCCCATCAGTCAGTCAGGGTGTTGGCAGCAGTCCCATTAAATGGTGGCTGCATCCTCCTGCAGTGACAGATGTGGTTCTGTTGAAGCAGTGCTCCTGTAGAAGGTGCAGTTTTCCTCTGAAGGTACAGTGATGATGTGGAAAGGTCCAGTTTTTCCTCTGGAATCCAGTGGAAAAGGGCTGCTCTGATGTTCCAAATCTCAGATTTTATCTAGGTAGGAAATGCTTGGCTCCTCCCCCTGGGTGGGGCATCTCCCAATGGGATGATGTAATTTTATCAGCCATGCAGTGGGACTCCATGGCCCATTAACAGGAGATATCTCCTGGAGGGAGGATGGGTTGTGGAAAAGATAAAGAACACTGCCCCACCTGGTTTCAACATATGGTGATAGAATACATACTTCTGGTCACGTCCTGTATTGCAACCTAAGAGAGATGGTTTGTGTCAAATAGAATATGGTATAATAATGCTTAGATCAGCTTTGATCAAAAGCCTTGTCTGCCCAGTGTCCTGCCCACCAGTGACCATCAGAAGCTACTAGAGAACACAATCCTGCAGGAATTCCCTCCCACATTTCAGAGACTCGCTGAACCTGGTGTTTTTTTTGTCTTCAGTAGTTCCTGTTGGACTTTTCCTCTATGCAGTCACTTTTTAATTGGGGTCTTCTAATGTCCAGTGGTAAAAAGAGTCCTTTAGTTTAGTTAAAAACTCTACAAAGCTCCCTGTCCCATTAACCTACCACATGCTGGGTTTGTTTGCTGTCCCTTATTCCTTTATGGGAAGGACCAAGGAATAATTGTTCCTTACTCACCTGTCTGTGTGCCACTGAGGGTTTCATGTACCCTAGCCATATCTCAGCCTGGAGACTACTGATATACTGAATATCTCCTCATGCAAAACCTCTCTTGCTGTACTCATTCTTGTTGCCTTTCCCTGAACTCTTCCCTTCTTGTCAACTGCTGCTGAGCACTGGACCTGAGCTGTGTGTAATACCAAAGGTGTGATTGTAGCCTGCAGTAACACAGAGCCGCAGTGTTTTATGTTCTGGACTCTTCTAATAATTCCTAATAATTTGTTTGCTTTATTTTCTGTACAACTTGGTGGTTAGCCCTGTACAAGTATCTCTTGTGATGCTCAGGCTCCATTCTTGAATGGCAGTGGGCAGCCTTTTGAAAGACTCAGTAACTGTAGCTAAAGTTGTACATTTAAGCAGTAATATATGCAGGTCAGAAGTGCCTCATGTAACAAAAAGCACAAAGGCCCATTCTGTGGTAAATGAGGCACAGTGGAAAGGGCCTCTCTGAGGCTGAAGTCCAGCATCCTGCTGAAAGCAGGATTTAAGCTCATGTCATGTTGCTTTGTCCTACCTAAGCTCAGCTGAGTATTAAAAGGTCTCTGAGGATGGAGATGCTCTACTCTCTGTCCCAGTGCAGCTTTACTCCTGCCAGGAGTTACATCTCCATATCAGCTGGGATTTCCCAAGTGGAAAATTGTCTGTTCTCCTTTCACTGTAGACTGTAGAAAAGTCTGGTTCCGTGTCCTGTGTAGACCCACCCACAAGTAGCAGAGCAACTAAATCCTGTCTTTGCCTTCTCTTTTCCATGCTAGACAATCCAGGTTTCCTCAGTCTCTTCCTTTACAGTGTTGTTGGCTACAGCTCCCTGGTTGATCTCAATGGCTTCTCCTGGACTCCATTGTGTGTGGGGTTTAGTTGCAGCTAGTTCCATAAGACCTGAGTACTTGTTTTTGGTTTTCTGCCTTTGCTGTATAATTCCCCTTTCCTAAATGGGTGATAATAAAAGCTTCATTGTTCCTTATATTCTTTCCTCAAAGCTGGAGGAGGGCACTGTGTAGGCAAAGACCTGCACAGTGACAGAAGATTCCTTTCATCCTCTGTCCTTGGGGATGAGGCACTACAGCAGTTTGCATCCCTGTGAGTTCACCTTGAGCTGTCCTGTAATTAAAGTGAGGCGGGAAATAAGTCATTCTGTCTTACAAGTCTAGCCCAGCAAAAACTGGGCCTTTTTGAAATACTTTGTGAACTTAGAGTGTGCCTTGCAGTGCTCTTCCATTTTCCAAATGTCCCTGTTTCTCCTCTACAGTTCAGTTGGCTCAGCAAGTCAGAGGAGCAGAAGGATGAGTCACCTTCATCGTGGCGCCTGGGCCTGAGGAAAACTGGCAGTCACAACACATTGAGTGAAGTTGCTGCCACTTGTGAGGCACAGAAGGATAAAACTTCCATCTATCGCTCCTCATCCAGCCCTCGGATATCTGCACTGTTGGACAACAAGGAAAAGGTTTGGCTTTCAGCAAAGATGTTTTAGTGTATCCACTTTACCCCACAGGTGTAAACCCCTTTCCCTTTGAGTTATTGCAGGGGTTTGTATCCATAACAAACGTGGGTCTCTCTCATTCTTACATTCTTTTGAAAAATATTTCCCTCCTATCAGTTGCTTCTCCATAACTGGAGTTTGGTGCCTAATTCCTGCTCAGTTTAGACCGGGCTGCAAGTCTGTCACAGCCTGTTCTTTACCAGAAAATGTCCAATCCAGACACCAGCACATACCTGCAGTGGAGATTGTCCTTCCCCGTTGTTTATATGGATTCCTCCTCTATCCACTAGCTTCATTTGTAAGCCGCATCCATGTATTCAGTAACTTTTCTGCCCATGGGTAGATGCTTCATCCCTGGAGATGTTCAAGGCCACCTTGGATGGAGCTCTGGTCTAGTGGACTAAAAATCCCTTCCAACCCAAACCATTCTCCGATTCTGTAATTGACAAGTTATTCTCTAAGTTAGAATATGCTTTTATTCACTACCATGGTTATCAGGAAATCCCTTTCAGAACTGATCTTTCTATGCTGTGGTATGTGTTGCCCAAGAATTTATTTGCTACTGAACGTGCTGGAAGAGTAAGAGATGTGTAGCTGAAGTTCCTCTTTTGCTTCACCAGGACAGAGAAAACAAGAGTTATCTTGCCACCATAGTACCCAGAAGACTGAGTAGTGATATAGAAGAAAAAGAAAACAGGTGAGACTTGTCACTGTTGACAGACATGACTGGTAGCATCATCAGTCCCTTATTATCTTAAAAACTTCTCATGCCTTCTGATCTGCGGACATCTCACAGGCAGCTCCACACAGCACTGGCTCCTTGCCTCCTTCTCTCTGCAAGTTACCTTCTTCCTTCTGCATGACCAGCTAACTCCATCCTGTCCCTTACACAGCCACCTAACTCTGTCTATCCCTTGCACACCCACAGGCCCTTCCTCAGCACAGCCAGCAGACTCCATCTCCAACCCCTGATAACCAGCTAGCCCACACTTTTATAACACCCATTCTCATTGGACAGGCAAGGCTGTTTCCACTCCTCAGTAATAAGTACAGCTGTAATTCTTTGAGGAAAATTGCCTTCAGCACTATCCTTACAAACCGTCCTCCCACAGAGACTGGCTCAGCTCTCATCCTTCTGGAATATAATTTTTTTGCAATCATGCTTTGTATATTTTCTGAGCAGTCTCAAGTACATAGAAATTCACAACATCAAAAGCCAACTCTGTCTATAAAGGTTCTGATATGTTGGGTTTCATTTAGGTAAGCAGGAATCAGCAGACTGGTTCATCCACCCCTGTACTCACACAGGCACAGGCTCCATCCAGGCAACCAGATTTATGGATCCTTTGTCCTTTTAATATGCAAGTGCCTCATTTTGTAGCTGCCACCTGCACTTCTACTTGTCACTTGCTCAGCAGTCACCTTCAGTCCCTTTGTTCACACCTCTGTCACTTGAGATTCACTGGAGCTTGTGAACTCTCCCATGTAGGAACTGTTCCATTGCAGGGCTGTTTTTACACTTGGTGTGTGTAGATGCTCCTGGACAGAATCATGGTGTAAATGATGTGTATATATCCAGGACTGCCAGATGTATTTGAGGAGCTGGCCTCTACGAGGAGATTCTTCAGGGGCCTTCCAGTGCCTTAAAGGGGCTCCCAGAGAGCTGGAGAGGAACTTTGGACAAGGTCCTGGAGTGACAGGGCAAGGGAGAATGGCTTCCCACTGCTAGAGGGCAGGGTTAGATGGGATGTTTGGAATGAATTCTTGGCTGTGAGGGTTGGAGGCCCTGGCACAGGGTGCCCAGAGCAGCTGTGGCTGCCCCATCCCTGGAGGTGTCCAAGACCAGATTGAATGGGGCTTGGAGCAACCTGGGAAAGTGGAAGGTGTCCCTGCCACGGCAGGTAGTAGAACAGGATGAGCTTTAAGGTCCCTTCCAACCCTGGCCATTCTGTGATTCAATTTGTACTAGAAGGAGTAAAATTTGACCTTAGTCTCATTTCCAGCTACTTCCTCAACAGAGGAGAAAAGGCACATGCAGAGCAGTGGCTGTGAAGTGTGATTGTTGGGCAGGAGCTGTGGCAGATTTCTCTCAGATTCTCCTGAGAGAATTTCAGCACAGCTTGAGATTCTTTGCTGATCTTTTGCTGTAGCCTCCCCACTGTGTTCTTTTTCACTCTCAGGCAGTCTGTGAGATCCAGAGTTTTGCAGACAAATTGTGACTGCTGATCAGCTCAAGGTAGTTTGGCAGAGGTTGCTATCAAGTGGCACATCCCACTGTAGGTGCTGACAAGTGTCCCTTCCTGAGTGGAGCGGGGACAGGCTGAGGAGGACTGGCCTTCAGGAACATATGGTGCCCAGGCATGCCTGTGTGGTACAGGTTTTTCCCCAATATTCTTTCCTTTCAAAACATCTGGGTTTTCCTTTCTGGAACCCACAGGTGTCTTGAGAGAACATCAGTCTGGGCATGACAGCTGGAAATGAGAAATAATTGCAGGCTGATGGGAGAATGGATTAGTGCTGCATTACAAGCTCCAGGTCCTGTCCAGCACCAGCAGAGAGCAGGACACAGTGCCAGAGTGTGCATTAGCATTAGGGAAAGAGCCCTGTCTTCAGATAACCAGGGTAAATAGGACTACTAGGAATTTTTTGATAACTTGTTAAGTAGCTTTAGATACTGTAAATATTTTGTTTGTTGTTTTCTGCTTCATGATTTTGTGGTGGATCTGATAGTGCTGGGTTAATTGTTGGATTCGATCTTAGAGGACTTTTGCAAGCCTAATGATTTTATGAAAGGCTTTACGGTGCTGAATTTGTCTTTGCTTGGGTACCTTGAAGAATAAAAACTTCCCTCCATTTCCAATATCTGCCCATTTATACCTTGTTGTTTGATACAGACAGCAGTGAGAATATTAAATGACATTATTTAATATGTTAAATTACTTTTATGGACAATCTGAATTTCATTTGCAAGTTTTCTGACTAAAAAGGATCTTGTTCCTCTTTATGCAAAACATTACATCATCTGTGGTTCTGAAGTGAGCTGGCAAGAGCAGGAACTGATATTAAGGCCAGAGCAGGTGTTTCTCTGAGCTGTGTCACCTGAGCAATGAAACACATAGGTGTAAGGGAAGGACCTGTGTTGTGAAACTGTAAAGGAACCAAAAGCAGACTCCAGAGGTTTTTCTAAGCAAAGCCTGTGCTCTGTCCTGCTTTAGAGAATCTGCTGTGACCCTGGTGCGCAGTGGCTCCTACACCCGGCAGCCCTGGAGGGACGAGCCAAAGGGAAACGAAGCTCCCCACTCTGCTGCACCTGCTACCTATGTATCCACCTACTTGAAAAGGTATGTCCAGCTCTGTCTTCCATGGGTTCTCAGACAGTCAAAACCACTCTTAACATGCCTCCCAGACCTCAGTCTCCTGTTTATTGCCTCCTGCATCATGTAACTGGCCTTGGAATCCTCTTCTGCTGTGAGCAAGAAAGAAAAGTTAAGATTTTTTATATTTGTCATGCTAAATAGTGTTTTTAAAGGCTATAATTTTTATTAATTTGCAAATTGCTGGACTGAATTTAAATACTCTTGTTCCCATAACTCAAATGCAATGTTTTCTCTGTTTAATGCTGGTGTTATGGTTAGAGAATAAAACCAAAATTGATCATAAAAACAGATTAATGTAGTAAGAGTCCAAAAGGATTGTTCAGATAGCTCTTGGTTAGTAAGTTATAGCTTATGTCTAATTTTGGTTTATATTAGTCCATGTTTATGGTATTACCAGAAAGTGGCAGTGATCTTGTGCATGATGTACAGCACTTGCTAAGGAGTAAAACTGATGCTTCCACCGTTGTTACGTAAGGCAGTAAGGAAGCAGTGTGAAGTTGTAGAGGCTGATTATTGGTAAAGGCAGAAGCAGAAAGGCAGTTCTAGGCAGAACTTCTGTAACTGCAGCATCCTGGACCTCACTGGGAGGCAGAGCCTCAGTGTCCTTGAGGTACCATCTAAAGGCTGTCTCTGAGTGAGCTGAAGCAATGCCCTGCTCTGGTGAGGCAGATAGTGCATTGCTGGGTTTTTATGTGAGCAGGAGGATCAGCAGTGCCAGCACCTCACCTTAATTTCAGCTGATACTGGAGACCATCAAAACAGCCTGTAATAAACATGTCCCACTGCAAAGCCATTGTGTTTCTGCTTAAGGAAAACAGCAGCAATAGCTTAAGGTTTTAGATTGAATTTCACCAGATTCTAGACCCTGAACTAAATAACTGTCCTGAAGATGGAACAATTGCTTGAGATTCTTGGGAAGAGGCAGTTTGTTCCAATGTTCATGCTGTAGGGGTAAATGGTTCTCAAGGATATGTGTGGCCAGTTGCTGAGCACGTACAGATCCGTTGCCACAAAAGGTGAAGCAGCTCCTTCAAGCAGAAGCCTTCTGCTCTGCTGATCCATTCTGGTGACTTCACAGCTATCCTGGGACATGATGACAGCCCAGCCTCCTTAGCTTGTCTCTCTCCAAAGCTGGGCTGACAAGCTGCAGCTGATTTCATTGGAAAACTTTTGCCCCTTGCAGCTGGCACACCTGTGCTGCTCCCTGAGCTGAGGAACAGCCCAGTCACCCCCAAGCAATCTTAAAAACATTGCTGGTTTATCCTAGCTAATCCTCCACCAGATTTAGTGTTGCACTTACAGAGTTTTACTGTATTTCCTTGGTTAAACTATACAGAGAATGGGGAAGGTTTAGGCTGCCAGTGGGGTGTCACTAATACTGACTTCTTGTCACAAAGGCTGAATCCTGGCCTTTCATAAGAGAGTGACTGGCTCACAAGCAGGTACAGAGAATAGCTTTGTCAGGTGGGAATAAATGTGCTTTTAAATGAGACATCAGTGGGTTTTCATTTCATATACAAACAGTAAAACCATGATCAATTTATCCCATATAGTTTATCCCATATAGTTTACCTTTATCCCATATAGTTTTCTGTAGGAGAGCACAGAGAAATTGAATATTATTGTATTGAACTTCTGATTTCTCCAGCCTTGTGCATCTGCCCCTAAGATGAGGAAGGGAACCTGGTTAGACAGAAGCATTTTGTCATTTCCAGATGTTAGCAAAACTCTGAACACAACTCCAAAAGGTGAAAGCTTCTTCTTAGAGAGGAAGAATTCAAGGGACTATGACATGCTTGGATGTCACTGAGGGGATGTACAGATGACTGTGTACATCTGCAGCTCCCCTTTGTCCTCAGCATTTTGACTCATCTCCATAAAGATCACAGACTGGTTTGGGTTGGAAGGGACCTTAAATCCCATCTCCTTCTATCCCCTGCTGTGGGCAGGGACACCTTCCATAAGCCTGGCCTTGGACACTGTCAGGGATGGGGCAGCCACAGCTTCTCTGGGCACCCTGTGCCAGGGCCTCCCCACCCTCACAGGGAAGAATTCCTTCCCAATATCCCATCTAACCCTAGTTATGTTCTTTAAGTGCTTTATATGATGCCCCAGACATAGAATAGAATGAATAGCAGCAGATCATCTTAAGATGGGGAAAAAGCTGCTGTTTTTTTGTTTTGGTTTGTTTTTTTTTTAAATAAAAGGGAACAAAATAACTTGCGGCAATGTTACAAATGTTCTTCAGCTTTAGTTGAAGCAGATATTGATGCTCTCTCCGTCATGGTACTGGCAGTTGTCCTGCTTTCTCTGTGTGTACCACTGGCCCAGAAATCTACAAAACCCTGCTCTAATATCCTGGTGTCCATTTTAGTGCATACTGGCCTTCAAAAATCCAGGTCACTTCGACTGTAAATGAAAGGATGTGGAGGAAAACTGGCATAGCAGGTTGGATTAGTTCAGCATCCTGCCTTTGACATCAGCCATAAGTGCTGCCTTCCAGGAAGGGCTGACACCAGAATGAAATCCTTCAGCAACACAGTTTCTCCTTCATTTCACATTTATGCAAATACCTCCTTGCTGGTTCTGGTCACATAAAAGCCATTGCAGTGAGCCAGGACAACAGTCCCTGCAGCCCAGACTCTGTTTCTGACAGCAGCTGATTTTGAAGGAAAAGTTGCAAAAGCCAGGATAACTTCAGAGCAGTCTTCTACCTCCCATGCTCTCCTTGCTTCCAGCAATCAGGAATTTAGAAGCCAGGGATTATATTTAACCATTGTTCTTAATAGCCACCACTGTGGCCAACTTCCATATCCAAATCCTAATTTGATCTCTGCAATACCCCATGGCATGTGTTTAAAAAGTTAGTTATGGGCTTTGTGCAAACCTTTTTTATTACCACATGTGGAAGTGTTCTAGGAGTGTGAAGGTCCTTAAGTTGAAGTTCTTAATGCCTTTAAAGTATTTCTTTAAAGTCAGAAGTATTTCTTTTTATTGCTTTGAAATATTGCTTTACATTTC
>VZTT01028907.1:1291-12645 GCA_013400855.1 Buphagus erythrorhynchus | reverse complement strand
TTTTTGTGTTTTGTTTCCAGGCAAAACACGTTTGAGCGTGTGGACTCTTGAAAGCCTTGGGTGCAGTGTTTGTTTTGTTTGCTTCATAAAGTAAAGCAGAACATATGTTTACTGAATTTCAGCCATTCCACTCAATAATTCCACATGCTTTATTTGTTGTCTAAACATTTGTCTTAACTTCTCTATGACAGTATGTCCCGGTTTGAAGAGATAGGTGAGCTAGAGAAGAGCAGAGCCTTCCCTTGAAATGGAGCTAATAAATCCCTCCCTCTGAATCAGTATAATTTTGAAATTAAGGGGCTCTCAGGGAAAGATATGGGGATAGGAATAACAGTTCTTTAGTAATATATTTAACAAGGCAAAACAAAACAGCAACAACTATGAAATTAACAACAAAAGAGAGCAGTAACCCAGTTCCAGTCCTTGTCGGCCGCAGGCTCCCTCCCGTGGCGCAGCTGCCCTGCCCTGGCCGCCGGCAGTGAGTGCTGGCAGGCTCCGCGGTGCAGCTCGGCGGGCAGGGCAGGTGCGCTGATCCCGCCTGGCTGCCCAGCGATGGGGGTGATGGAGGCTGGGTCCCGGATGGGAAGGGGGGAGGAGAGGCTCTGCTCACAAATCCTTGGAGCAGTGTCGGTCCTGGTGCTCCAACAGGATGCTTGGAGATAGCAAGCTGAAGCAGGAGAGTGTCCAAGTAGGGGTGCGGGGTCCAACACCAGAAGAGGCAGCTCCCGGCATTGGGATGGCGGGGGGATGTAGCAACGACCGTTCTCCTCCGAAGCCAAAAGCGAGCGAGCCGGCAACTGCCTCCCACCCTCCTTTACCTGCTTCTGATCTTCTAACCACCCCCCTTCCCCCTCCCTCCGAGAGAAACTCCCAAAAAAGCAGGGAGGATCTCCCTCCCCCCATCTGAGGTCTCAAGGATCTAGCCATCAGTGCCCTTAGCATGTCAATGGGAAAAAATTCCACAGCAGAGAGGAAAGGAAAAACCAACCCCCAACACAGTAACGTAATACTTGATGGGTAACAGTGCTAACCCATCTGCAAGCACCAGAAAAAAGCAACTCACTTCAAAAATTAGGATTGAAATCAAAGGATGGCTGCAATATGATTCTCTATCTCTCAGTAATATTAAATTCTAACTTATTAAACACTGTAGGCAGTGTCCTGATATAAATAAAGACTGAGCAACAGCTATAAGAGAGAGAATTTTGATGAGATTGTATGGATTACAGTCCTGTGGTAGATCTCTAATCTACATCTATTTCAGAATGGGATGGATTTGAAAGTCTGATGAAACAAGATCACATTCTCCAGATTCACAGACAGAAAAAGTGCATGGTACAAAACAGCCAGCTACCACAGAGAAATTTAGACAGGCTGGTAAGACAGAGCCTAACTTTGATGAAAATGTTCATCACAAAATTGTCCTTTCAGTGACTCAGTGCAGCACTTCAGTAAATGCAGCTATTGTTCTTTTCCTCTGATAAAGACTGACAACGCAAGAAATTGAGCAATCCAGAACAGCCTGTGTCCATGTTGGGTTAAGAAGAAGAATCTCAGTGAGAATTCTGTGTCCCACTGTAAATTACATGGTTTGTTACCAAGCTTTTAAAACCAGGTTGCAAAACAAACGAGTCACTCTGCCCAGAACTTGCTAAGGATCCAACTGAAAATGCAGTGTTTTATGCTAGGAATGGAAATCAAATTAATTAAATATATAGAAAAGAAAAATCAGAAGGAGTAACATGCTAATAAGTCCCTGGTAATACAGTTGTACTTGACAAGGAATATTGATTACTGGGCTGTTTCGCATTTGTTATGCACTAATGCACTGAGCACACATAGAAAAGTGACAGCTCTGAAGTAATTACATAGGACTTGTCAGTACACTCATTTGTGTTTGGGTTATTTCACTGCAATGGCATTTCTATAAATTATAACATGTCACCTTAGATGTACACAAAAGTTACATCATTTATCTTCCAACTAATCATAGAAACAAGAGCAGAAAGGTCCCTTGACAAGAATTTGGATAAAGGCCTTAATAAAAATTGTAATGCTGTAAGACTTCTGGCTGATTTTCTTTTCTTTTTTTTTCTTTTTTTTTTAATAAATTGAAGCTGGATTTAATTGTTCTCCAGTCATCTAGGGTGTAGAGAATACCACTTCAACTTTCTCCAGTGTAAATATTAGTGAGATATAAACACTCACTCAAAACTAGCCTGAAGTAAACTTAATTATTTTCCAGAGGCCATTAAATAGTCGACTAACACTTGTAACTTGTATCCATGAAGTTATCTCTGCTATCGGAGCCTGAATCTGATGACCTAGAGAAAGACTCATGAGATCTGTCAGGTACCTGATTTAAGACCCCTTGATTTATCCTTGTCACCAGTCACAGTCTACAGCACACATCTTATTCAAAGAATGTTATGAACTAGGAAGTGACACAGCTGAACAAAGCACTTGCCTGCCAGAAGAGTGATAATACAGTATTTGAAATTTATGAGTATCCTTATAGCTAAACCAAACTACTCAGATAATAATTATCAGGTCAATGCCTTTTTAGAGAAGTAATTGACATCTCTGTAAAAGCTGGAATGTGGGTTTTTTTTGGTTGGTTGGTTGGTTGTTTGTTTCACTGTCTGGAGTGAAGGAAAAAAAAAAAAGAAAGGAAAGAAAAGGAAAAGGGAACAGCCATCATTTACACAAGCCAACAACATTCCTTTGTAGCAAAGAAGGCTAATCCTGTCCCAGGCTGCATTAGAAGGGGGAGAAGATGACCATNACACAAATGTTTGTTTCATAGATGTTGTTAAAATAAAAATACAAAATATATTACAAATTTATTACAAATTACAAATATATTATACAAATTATTTAACTTCAGTTTTCCTTCCTTATTTGGTTCACAGTGCATTTTTGTAATACTTTGAAGTTCTATCAAAATTATAGACCTCTTAGTTTTGATCAATGATGGAGTTTTCCCAATTTTGATCAATGACAAGTTTTATTTTTTCCCCAAACTAAATTGCTGAACTGCTTAGTTAATGATCTTGAGGTCATTCATGTTGTTATGCCATTCTTTGTAAACTGCTACTTTATTAAAGTACAAATATAAAGCCCATGCCAATGTTCTGGGCTTGAATTAAACATCTCTGATACCTAACCTTTTCCAGCTGAGCAGTAGAAGAGACTAGAGTAGAAAACATGTTAAGTTTATGAAGCCTATGCTTCACTAACTTAAAAAGAACCTTCTCAATGATCCATAAGCTGATAAATCTGAAGATGCAGCCTATCCTACATTTTGTGATTGTATTCAGTAATTTTTTTTTAATTCAAGATAGGGAAGAGGTTCCTACCAAACTCTCCTTGAGAAATTTAAAACCAGGACTCAACACTGTTTTCAAACATTAAACCTTACAGACATGTCAGATGTTCACTTTATATAGTGAGTATCTTAAACTGTTGTAAACTTGCATGAGGAAGCTGGAATAGTGTTGCAGAAGCAGTGCTGCAGAAAATCTATGTCACAGCTTACTCATAATTGGAAAGTAAAAGGACAGTTTTCACAATCTGAGGTTGCTGACAGTAGCTGAGAAAGATATTTGAGTGAAGCTGGCACACATGCTAAAAAACATTAGCTCATAATAAAAACCCTTGGGGTTTTTTTTCTGAACATGAGGTAGGATTTTAATTCAGCAACAGGTAAACCTTCAAATGGATCTGGATTTTCAGTTAGCTTTTAGGCCAAGGAGTTTACATGATTATGCAAACTCAAATTCTGCCATTTGCAAAATGAGGCTTAGGTGTTTAATGTCACTTCCAGTGCACATCTGCCACAACAGCCAATGTATATTTTATATATTGAAATGATGGCATATCTGGGTTTCTTGATTAGAGAATATTTAGGGTTAGGTTTCTACTACTTCTCTATTCTGGATAGGCCTAGAAGCACTGACTGAACACTGTTCATCATGTTTTGGGCTCTCTAACAAAAAGTACAAGCGAAAAGGAGGTATTAAAAGACAAGAAATTTCTGTGTACATTTGAGAATGAAGATCATCAGCTACAGCTTTGGACAATGGTTCAGACAAGTCTATAGCTCATTCATTTCCAGCTGGTTCTACACCCAATCCAGTTCACAGTAACTGAAGTGAGAAAATTTAAGACACAAATTGCTGGAGAGCTGTGTATAACTTCACCTTTCCTTCATACTTCCAGCTTCAGTATTCTACTGGGAACACCACAGTGAGATTATGGGCCAAAAAGTTTCAAAATACCAGTGACGAATCAGACAGCATAACCCAGTACAATGAAGGGAGGCAATTACTTTTGAAAGGGTGAAAAAAGGCTCTGATTTCTACTTTGCCAGTTATGAAATACTTTTAATAACTTCTTTCCCAATGGCCACCACTCCTCATGTGTCACTCTGGGTTATCCCTGGGGTACATCTATGTAACAGTCAAGGCTCTAAAGGTCTGGTTTTTTTCCTATTGTGTGAATTTGACAGTCAAGTTTGAGAATGGTTTAACTCGCCATTAACTCTTGCTAATTTACAAGGGAACTCCTGCAGAAAACAAACAAACAAGCCCATAATTTGATGCAACATCAGTCTGGAACAACAAACAAAGCCATTAGGAGAAGCACAACTATTTGGATTAGCAAACACAGGTGACTGGGAAGAAGGGGCAGTCAAGCAAACACCAGAGCTATGTCATTCTCTGGGAGAGATAGCATGATGCCCTTCAGTCATTAACCTTCCTGTGGGGTTCAGAAACATGTTGTGGAAAAACTTGTACACAAAGGCAAATTTAAAGCTCCAGTTCACATTTAAGAATTTTGATGTGCAGTAAATAAAAAACACTGTTCATACTTTTTCTGAACTCATCCGTAAGGACAGAATTTGAGAGTCAAATGCATTTCATGTATGGGAATTGCACACACCAAAGTCAGACAAGCTCCTGTAAGTGTCCAATTCCAGAGTTTGAAATTTGCAGCCACTCTGCATTACATTTTAAATCCTGCTGCAAACACAGTCCATGAGGGCTAGTGGACAAGGAGTTTGTATTAGATCCATTTTCACTCCTGACATCGATCTCCAGCCTTTGGTGAGGCCAGGGGTGGTTATGCAAATTTCACTAGTCATAAAAAGTCCTTTTTTCCCTTCAGTTTTTTAGTTAAAATAAAAAGAACTAGAATGGATAATTCCAAAAGACCACTATATGAACACAGTTTGTAATTGATGTTCACTCGTTCTGTGGAAAACAAATATTTCTTCTGTCATCATACTTTTAAATGTTACATTTGAAGCCCTAAAGACTGATTAACACCTCATAGTATGAACTCCATTGTTCAAACAAGGATGTCGTTATTTCAGTGAACTTGTACTATAAGCAAAATGTGGTTATAACATTTGCATAATTATTTATAATCATTTAATTTCTGGTGCCTTTGAAATAAGTTAATCAAGCTTAATTGCTAAGGCTGTGCAAGAGACAAAAAGATCAAGATGCTGCACACTACTGAGGTGGATCAGGACTGGCTGGCATCTGTCAGGGAGCATTTTATGCTCCAGGGAAACCCTTCCACAAAAAAAAAAGAAATTAAAAAAAGGTAAACAAGGGATAGGATATATTATTAAAAGAATAGGGTCTGATAGGTATGGAATGGAGGACTGAAAAGGCAGGGAAGGGGCTTCATTGCAATCTACAGAGGCAATGAAAACTATTGCCACTTGGAGGATTTTGTCACACAACATTGTCAAAGATGTTTAAAATATCACTGCGACATAGGACTAAGTAAAATCAAGGAAGAAGCAGGAGAACAAAAGCTTTCCTTTAGGATTTTTTTTCCAGTTTATTGGCAGAAACAAACCTGTCAAATTACATTATTTGTAGTAATCTCAAATGTATCTGCCAATCCCAAGCAAAATATTTCTTGTCTTTTTTTTGGGGTGGGGGTGGGTGTTAGGGTTTTTTAGTTGGCTTTTTTTTTTCCTGGTTGAATGTCCTTTTATCCTTTTCTACCAGTACTTTGAAAGAATCATTAGTTTGAAATGACAATTCAGTAAATTTCATTCTCAGCTTTTAGCAGAAGGAAAGAGTAGACTTCCTTCAAATATTTCTTTCTTTCTACCCAGAGCTACTTAATAGATTTGTTATGCTATTTGAATTAATAATAATTCCTGTTGACCCATTTGTCTGGGGTAAGCAATAGCTACATCACAGTCTCACCAGCTGAATAATACCCAGCAGACCCCAAGGACAGGTTTGCAGCTCAGAAAAACAAAAGGCAGAGTTGTGCCTGTATTTTCTTTGAAGCTCTCCTGCAGCACAATGAACGAGTCAAACTGACTCCTTGATCATCCCTTCTATGCAGATAAACCTCTCTGGGGAGCTGGGCTGAGGTAATGCCAAAGACAGCTGCTCTCTTTGTCAGATCAGCTCCCCAGGGTCATAATATGACGGGAAAGATTTGAAGGACACTGAAAGCTGTCCTAACAATACCTGTCCACAGGAAAAAAAAAAAAACAAAAAGCGTGTAAAAGTGGTTTAAATTCTTCTTTGCTCTCTGTCATTAGTGCTGTGTTGGGCACAAATGGGCCAAACTACACAGTCCAGACATCAATCATCTGCCAGACAAATCCCTCTCGTAGTGCATTGCCTTTCTCAAGGGATCACATGTTGCATCTGTTGTACCTGGAATTCAGTCTTTTGGTTTTGATATGACATTTGTTTCCACAGCAACCAACTGGGAAATAACTATAGGTGATATAAACTACATAGGCAGAAATGCTATGACAAACAATTCCAGCCTGCAAATCGAAACACAAAAGGGAATGAAAAATAAATTTAATTCCATCTGTATGTATAGACATGCACTGAATAGTCAGATACAGGGCAGAATTCGAAGTTTCCAGTAGGCTTCAGCTGCATATTTCCCAGTTATTGTTCTATTAAAGCTTGCCTTATCACCTGAGGATGATACTTTTATGTTGAAGCTATAAATAAAGCCATCATGAAATTCTCAGAGCAAACAGACTATTGCAGTAATAATAACCAGGATGCCATTTATTATCAAGTATACTCACAAAGTCTCACACTTCAGTGATAAGGATACTTCAAGAAAGTACTTACTGCTTATTTTTTTATGACAGTAACAACCTAAGCGTCCCCAGAGATTAAAAAATAATCAATTATTTGATTATTTAAGAACAGAAGTTGCATGAAAAGATCATCCTAACTGCCTTCCATGTAACACAATTCTATTACATCAGCCAATCACTTGTGGAAGTATGACAGCTTGCATTTGAAGACAAATTTCACTGCTAGGGACATAGCTGCTGTTTGACAGTGCTGCACTGCCCCAAATAGAGCTGGAGGTGCCACAGCCAGAGCAGCACCCTGCTCTGCCAGCTGTGACACCTGGCACAAACAGGTCTGTGCACTCCTGGACGTCAAAGCTTTTCCTTCCTGTAGAAGGAAAAGCTTCCCTTTTGAGAAAATACTCAAGTCTACCTTTAAATTTATTCTTTCTGGGAACAGCATTCATCTAAATTAAAGTGAGATATTTTCTTGTATGGGAACCTTAAGTATTTAATGTGATGAAAAATATTCAACGCAAACTTTTCCAGAAGTTGATTGCATTATAGACTCCCTGTGTAGTTAGATGCTGTGCAAGCAGTCACAGTCCCTGCCAGAAACAAAAGTGCTTTGATATAAAATAAACAATAGTACAGGAGAAAGAGGTGTATAATAGTCATTGCATTAACCCCTTTTATTTTGGGTATTTTACTTAAACAATTCTATATACCTTCATTAAAAAAACACTGAGAAATGTAAAAAAAATGAACCAGGAACACCATTTAGCATTCAAGCCATTAACATGGGTGATTTGTGAGATATAGCAGATTTAAAGAGGGATGTGGAGGATAATGGTGTATCATTGTGACATTTCCCAGCTCAATAAACTTCACTAAAAAAAACAAGCCTCAAAAGCTCCCTGTGAAGAAAGGCAGCACTGTTACTCCAATTTCATTAAGGGAAAATGAATCACAGTGGGTTAAAGTTAAATACAGAGACTGAAGTCACATTAAACCTATGTGGCTCAGCTTCAGAATGAAGCCCACCTAGGTGCTGTTTCTTTCTTTTAATAACATGACTGTGCTGGGTTTCTAAAGAACCATGAATATATTACAGAAATTTCCTTTCTTCTGTCACTGCATGGGCTGCCACAACAGGCTGAATGCAGACAGGGATGATTCCAGCTAACTGATTTCATAACCATACCATTCAGGGCTCAGGGATAGGAGAGATGGATGAATATGTACTGGAAGGCATTCCCCCCACGTGGTCTCTGCTTTTGCCTCACAATACTGAATTCCCTCACAAAGATTAAATATGTGCATAAACACAGGTGAGCGAGGCTTTTAACTTTTCTGCTCTTCACCAGCTGCTCTTCCATTCCACTGAATTTTCACTTACTGCATTTTCAGATTGACTATTAAAATATGGGACATATCAAAAAACCTCAGAGAAACACACAGAAATATGGAAGGATGAAAAAATAGGAAACAATTGAGAGACTGGCGGAGTTCACAGAATGCATTCTCTGCTTCATAACTTTGATTTGAATTATTATCACCTCAGAACCCTCAGTCAATGCCAGAATACAAAATTTGGACTATGGCTGATAAAAAAACTGTAACTAGAAAGCAATTCTCCAGGCATTTCTTTGAATTTTGTGCTCTGCAGATTTACAAAGGGGATGTTCAGAAATAAAATGTTTCCTCTTTGGGCTAATTAAAGGCTGGGGCCATGGGAGTAATAAAGAGAACTGGACTTCTGAGACTACAGGAGAAATATTTTACACTAGTGGGGAATGTTGAACATCTTTGAGACTGAAAATTGTGACATAAATGAATGTCAGTTTAGGGAAAACAGAAATGGATCTGATGAATATTCTCAAGTCACTCTCATTGTTCCTAAGGCAAGNATATGAGGGTTATTGGTTTTTTTTTTTTTTTATCATTAGGGCTAGCCATTCCTTTTTTGCTTTAAAAAGGAAAATAAAGAGGAAGTAGTAGAAGCTTCATCTGCAATGTAACTACAAAGAGCAAATACTCAGCTCATCCACTTGTTTGAGAGTTGGAACTAAAGAGAATTTACCCTTAGGGAAAATTTCCTGCTCCAAGATGGTAAGATTCACATTTTCACCCACAGACCAGTACCAGATGTCTTGAGAATCAGACAATCTACAAACTCTTGACCATCCATGAACAGTGAGCTGTCCTTCCTTTTGTCCCTACCCCTGCCCAAGTAGTTTGTTCTTCTGGATCACATTTTTCTGCATAGTGTTGTAAATTTCTTGTGTCTAGCACTGCATAGACTGTGTAAGGGCCCTGAAAGATGAGAAGGTAGTCAGTAGTACTATTCTAGTGAAGCTGTTACAAGTTTATATTTGCACAAGAGTGAAAATGCCTCACGGGGGGAAGTGCTGTATATAAGCAAGCCCAAGAACACACTTAGACATTTTTGCTTACTCCCTGCCCCCACTTCAACACATTTTTCAGACCAAATAAAAATAAAAGTAGAAGAGGAATTCAAAGCATGACTGCAATTTCTTGGAACAGCTCAATACTCTCCTCACGGATCAGAGCCACGGTGTACGTGGTAGATGCACCTTGTGCACTGCTGAAACATCACAGAGCAGATATTTCCACAGCCACCTTAATTCTCAGCACTTTGCATAAATTAAATACTCCAGAAAAGTTGAAAGGATCAAAATGATGAGGTGGATTTTTTAACATTATGCAAGTTATTTCCTAAATGCTTATAATTATGTATTTTTTTAAAAAAAGGGGGGCTGAGAAAGGAATAATTAGAATATGACAAATTATTCATCAGTATCTCCCATCACTCATGAGACAGGTCACAAGGCAGTTAATTATACCAGAATGATTAGTGCATCCATACTTATGCTGACACATTTGTAACATGAAAATCAGGTTGTTCTGAAAAGTCTGATGCTGTTACTAGACTTCACCAAATAATGTCTCAAAAATATTTCAATGTTTCATCGAAAGGATTTGCACAGCTTAAGTTAATTGGAGATAAGTTTATTCATCCAGACTTCTTTAATTTTCCACATTAGACTTCTAAGGGACATTTCATATTTTTTATTATTTTTAATAAATGATGCAACACTGAAAATTAGTCACTTTCTTTCCTTAATCAGAGGAGAAAGTAGGTTACTGCTCTGCATCCCATAAAACACAAGAACAACCTCATTAAAGATTTGGCATTTGATATTGTTCAGAGACAGTTTTGTACATCACCAAAGTTAGATTTCATATTAAGTATTCCAAAGAATGTTGCAACAGCTGATCTAGGGATTAAGAACTCATGCCCTGGGTCAAACTAGAAATAATTCTGATTTCTCTTCAGTATCATCCATTATAAATATTTTTCCCCTGAGGCTGGCTCTCATATCCCTATGGAGCACACGATCACTGCACTTTGTCTTTCTCCTGTGTGGGGTCCTTGCTGCAATAACCCCAGTTGTGAAGGACACCTTGGGTGTCCATTCCCTCTGGAGGACCAAGGTGAACAACTCTTAACCTTTCTCCACTGGCAGCCACTGCTGGTGCCTTGGGCCTCATTTTTGCTTGCCTATCTAGGGGCAGCTGAGACCAAGGGCACTGTTTTGGACTGAACCTGACATCAGAGTAATAACTGAGAATCACTCTCCACAGCTCCAAACTCCTGCTGGCATGCAAATTAATACTCTACAGACTGCCCCAATGCCCTGAGCCTGAGTTTTTCTCATTATAGGATCTTGTCTTCCATTTCTGCCATTTTCCATTGAAGCTCACATAATAGAAGATCCAGCTGTACTCTTCCTCGGCCAAACAACAAAAAAATGAACCTCTTCCCCATCCTATGGCACAGGATGGGAAATCCACACATACACAAAGGTGCCCTGACCCAAAGGAGTGGCTGCAGAGCAGCTTTGTGGCTGGAGGGAGGCAGGAGAGGCAATTACACTGAAATCAACAGATATTTTGACAAATTGCTTGCAACATTTTTATAAAAATCTTCAGTGTTGTGATTTGCCTAGGTCCATCCTTCCTGGATTGCAGGTGAAGTGAACAAATCAGGGTGGTTTCTGTAAGTGGCAGTTAATGGCTGCAGTTCATTGCTTGTGATATTGGTATCAGGGACAGGTAATGTAATTAATTTTATTAAAGGGAGAAAAGGCTTAAGGTAACAGAAGTTGGGAGCACCAATACTAATTAATTCCACAGAATTAAATGGTGGTGTCATTACAGAACCTGTGGTTTGAAATAAAAAGGA
>VZTT01028904.1:4446-19501 GCA_013400855.1 Buphagus erythrorhynchus | reverse complement strand
TGCAGAGATGTTTATTTCAGATGCAAAAATAAAAACCACTTAATTCAAAGGCCCAAAATTAAAATAAAAAATCCAAGGATTTTATTTTCCACTTGCCTTTAATGTGCACAAATATGTACATATCTTAGAAAACATAGTGCACAGTAAATTTTCAACTGTTGCTTTAGTGTAGATATTTAAATGCCTCACCATTTACTTCTTTAATTGCCTTCCAATGCCTGCTTTATGAGTAAGAGAAAGGAGGTATCCAACTGTAAAAATGGGAAATTTAATCTGATATTAAATGATTGTGTATAATTTCTGTTCTTTGGAATGTGATTAGTGATAATTGACTGCATGACAGGGAACTCAAGAAAGAAAATAGTTGTACCCCTTAAATATTTATTTAATCAAACCGGAGCTATTTGCCCTAATATATCAAGCAAGAACCCCAAAAAGAACAAAAAGAAGAGCAGTCTGGAAGATATTTGATTAGAAAGGGGAATAAAATCCAATTGGTTTTGACATTTCTAATTTCACATTTCTTGGGCATTTTTACTGTTTGTTTGTTTGATTTTCTTTGAAGCTTCAGAGTTTGTCTGCTGGACACCACTGTTTGGTTTTCAGTTTATTTTTAAAAAGTCATTCGTGAATGTATAAAGGTATTTCGTAAAGTTGTAGTGATAGTTTTGCTTTGTTACTTTTATAGCTCAGATGGATTATACTGTTATGGTCAGTGAAGGAAGTTTTCAGTGTAGGAAAATTTAGAAATAGATAATTTTACAGTGAAAATCTTGTTATCAGTTCTTCTAGATAATTCATAATAAAATATCTCATTATTACTGCTTATACAACTCTTGTTTTACAAGGTTTTTTGCATTTCCTTTCAGTGCCTTTGAAGGTAAGCAACTATGGCATACTCGGGGGATTCACATGCTGAAAGGTGAGGCACCCTGTAGGCTCCATACTTGTCCAACTAATTTTTCAGCTACAGGAATAAAAAGAACTTTTTCATTTGGGTTACCTGAAATCTAGATTGTGTGCACAGACCTAAATGGAGCAGAACAGAGGGAGGAGCGTAGGAGGATTGCAGGGAATGTATGCTTTTCAACAGTGCCAGGGAGTGCATATATAGTGGTGCAACATGCTCAAACATATGGGCCTACATTTGGATGCATCTGTTTTGGGCACCCAAGCTGAGAGACCTAGAGAGCTGAAACTTCAGCAGACCTTGGGAACTATCCTCTGAAAATCTGGCCTTTTTATGCTGTCTCAATTCTTTCTCATAAAAGCAGTCACTAATAATCACCAATCAGGTTTGAAAATACATGTTGGGGAATATTCTCCACTCTGCACTTAGAAAAGTAAACGTGTAGAAAATCAGACATTAGAGTTCTAAATTTCCTTTGAATCTGACCCAAAATCTGAAATGAAATACTTATTAACTGGAATGGCTGTATCTCAAAGGTTTAACCTGGCTTTGGTTGGATATGCTGAAGAGTATCATGCTTTCATGGCCAGGGACAGATCTAGAGGAATTTTTAATGTTTTTCTTTGCTAATTCTGATTACCTCTAACAAAATGCTTAAGATGAAAACTTTCTCCCTTGCAAGCCATTGCATATGTTAATTAAACCAGCTCATAAACCACAATCTAATTAACTAGAATACTGTTCCAGTAAAAGATATGTATGATCCTAAGAGTAGCTGTCTCAACACCCTACTAATACAGCCACATACAATGGCACAAGTAATATAAAACTGTTCTAGATTTTTCCTCAGTGATGTGTGCTCAATATAAATTAGTTTGCTATGAAAAAGAAAATGACAGCTTTAGCTAGATTCAAGATTTCTTTTCCACAGATTCAGTTCTTTGATCAAAAACTACAGTAGATTGAAGTTTGCTATTGTCAACATATTGTACGTACACAGTATGTTTATTTTTGTGCACTTTTAATGTATTTAACCTTAATGTCTGTTTCTTTAAAGCAAAGAAACTGTGGCTCAGCATCTTGAATTGTCAAAGGAACCTATTGCAGATTTCTTTTTATAGATGAAAAGAAGCGTCCAGATGATGAATGCTATTCACAAAGTGATTGCTGTGGCAGTCATATCATGTCTCAAAGTACACATGGCTGTGTAAATAGAAACTACTGAAACTTGTTCTGACATGTAAAACTTTTTCCATGGCTTATCAACTTTTGTGTCACCTAAGCAGATTCAGCTGGAGCTCTTACTAAAATGCAAGTGTTTTTATTTGCTTTTTTTTTTTATTGTTTTAATATCACTTCATTGGATGGGCCAAAAGTGAGATATTCCACTCCCCCGTGAGACCCTCAAGTTTAACATTAGAAGAAGTTTTGTGACAGTCTAGTAAACCTTTAATGAGAATTCTTTTTGTGATAGACAGATGTAAATGTATCCCTCTAATCCTATTCTTTCAGGATTTGTCTGCAGATGAATGTTAATAATTAGTAGTTGCTTTCTCCCTCCTCCTTCCTTTGCAAAATTGTATTCTTCATAAATTCATCGTCTTTTTTTTCCTGTTTTCTCAAAGTACCAGCAGCCCTGACAGCCTCCCTTTGTTCTTATGTTTATAAATAATTTATAATGTAGAAATATCTCTTCTTAGTCTTAAAAAATAAACTAATGGTTGAACATAACATACTGCCAGGAGCAGATCTACCACTAGCTTTAGAAAAAAAAAAAAGAAGGAAAAAAGCTTCATGATTAACAAAGACAGAAAGAGAGAAAGAAGGAACATCACATGGAAATCTATTTATCTGAGTGAATGCTGATTTTTGTTTACAGATGCTAAATGTATATGAGCTACCCTCATTTTATGCTCTATTTCTTTTCTTTTCCACACTGCACACCTCAATTCATTCCTTAAAAATGTAGTTTCTTTTAAATGTTCTGAACAAACAAAAGGCTATAACATGGACTAAGTTATCAGCATAAATGTGTTTACACTGGTGTAGATGATTCTCTCAAGGAATATACCAGCCCTTATACTGACACTTCGTTGACGATTGCTGTCCATGTTGTAGATGCACTGCTAAAGAAAGGCACATATTTAGCCAAGACATTCAGTCTATTGTCAGCTGCATATGGATCAGCTGTTGGTGTTGGGATTCTTGCAAAAGAATTCTAAAAGTTATACTGCAGTAGCATATACTTTGTCAAGAACGCTCACACATGCAACCTCAAACTACAAAGAACCAGCACTCTAATTAGAATTGAAATATACTGAGTTTCAACACCTACTGAAGACGGAGAAGTGATTCTGTTTCCAAATGTTTCTATGGCTCCATTATTGTTGTTTTATGCAGTCACAGCAGGAGCTGTGTCCACATAAATGACCAGAATTATTGTTAATTCAGGTAAATACAACTGAACTTGATATTACATCGTTCAGCCTGTATCTAAGAAGGAATCTTTATTTTGCTGCAGGTTAGCGTATGCCAAAGGAGATGACTTAAAAGTCACTATGTGATAAAGTGGGAATATATTAAGGTCATTTTAAAAACAATCCTAGCATGCAATTTAAATAGGGATTTTGACATTACCTCACAACAGCTGCCAGGATTTTTAACCTGGTACCATATCATGTCCTGCCTCAGAATGCTCCCTGTGATGGTGACATCAGTGAGCACATGACTTACTATTAAACTACAGAACCTGTATGCAGACTCCATAATTATACACAAGAAAGTAATTTGGATGCTGCTTTGCTTTGCAAGAAGTGAATGTAGCTCTATTTTAACATACTTAGTTTTAAATTCCCCACCAGGCACTAATTTGAATCTTCTCTGCAGGGTACACTCAATATTCACCTACTCTTCAAGTATATTATCACAAATGACTATAATTGAATCAATAGCACTACGCAATTTAAGGATAGGAAATTAGAGGAAAAATAATGCCTTACCCAAGGTACACATACAATAGAAGGTAGGGAATTTAGGCAGATATGCAAATCCAGTGTAGAAATAGTTATGAGCTGCAGGGCTTAGTTTTGGGTCTAAAGGAGGGTTGGAGCCAAGACTAGTTTGATTTTGCAAGAATCAGACCAGCCACCCTTTGTATATTATTCATTCTTGCTTTTGGCTTGTTTCTGACTTTGGAGAGTGGAATGAGTTTTGGCCAGAAAGAACACTCATGTAAAATCTTTTGAAATAACTGGTTAGGGAGCTTTCTGAATAAAAGAAGACGTCACTCCTAGCAACTCAGAGATGAATCTGTTTGCACAAAAACAGCTTGGAAAGAGCGAGTTTAAATCTCTGTCAGGTGTTCAAAACCAATCTGAACCCTCTTTTAAGGAGTTTGATCTTCTAATCCTCTACCTTTTCTCACCCCTTGCCTTTAACACTATGTAACAGGATTCTCAGCTTCTGTTAAAATACATTTTGTGATAGTCTGTAAATCTCTGCTGAGATTGCGCCTGCTTTCAGATCTTACAGGGTGTGATGCAAGGATTCAATGTTTTTCAGGAACTCTACATTCAGAACAGAATCCTGCTTGAAAATCCCTGGGTGCACACATTGTAAAGAAAGCAGGAAGACAGACCTAAAATAGAGTATGCATCAAGACCAGAATTTCATCCAAAGGTAGCATGCTTCTGAGGAGATATTTGAAAGCTCAGTGCAATCTTTTAAAGGAAATCTTTCAGGTTCCCGAAGGCTGCTCAGGATCAAGAGAGAAACTAATGTCATGGGAAGGGAGGATGAGGTTGAAGGGAATGAAACATTTGATTGCAAAGAAGAGGAAAACAGAGAATGAGACTGGTATAAAAGCATCTCAGACAAGCATTTGACAGTGGTAACTTCATTTTTTAAATACTGGGATGTGAGCACACAAATTAACCCTTAAACGCTTTTGCATTTAACTTCAACCTATCACATCTTCATAGTAAAATGTCTGCCCAATGACACTGGTGCATTACTTTACAAATTTTCATTAAACATCCTTCATGACTATGAAGCATTCTAGTTGTAACACAACTTTCTCTTGGCTAAATTATTTCTCTGATCTGTGCTGTTACTCAGGTAAACCCACTTTCAATTCATTCATAACCTCTGCTTTGTTCCACTCCAAACCTTAGCTTGAATAAACACCTTGATACCCTAATGCCTGAAAAGGAGATCAGGACCCAAACATATATCCAATTCTATTTTTTTCCCCCCAAATTATAAAATGGATTAATCAAGACTAGCTGAACACCCCTGATTTGTGTTGGTGTCAATTCTTGTTCAAAACATTTTCAACTGAGACCCTTTGCTGCCTACAGCAATGTATCTTTATAGAACAGAAACTGTCTGGCTCCCTGGTATTATTAAAAAAATAAAGTATACAAAAGCTTTAAGCTTCAAACCATACAGCATGATTATTATGATAGCAGGAGATGTCAGGTGGAGACAAAGACACATGGATAGAATTGACTTGAGGCACGTCATCAGAAAATAAGGGTGATGTGATCACAGTACTTATAGCATATGCAGCAGCGGTACAATTCTACATGGCAGCTTCCATCATACCCTTCCCATGAGAAAAAAAAAAAAAAAAAAAAAGAGAGAGAGAGCGAGAGAGAGAGAGAGAGAAGACCCTGAGTAAATGATGGTTGAATACACAATAAATTGTAGTGCACGACAAGACGCTTTCTTTTTTGTTTAATATATAAATCAGGAGCACTTATGAATTAATATCAATTAAAATAATGTATTTGCTTTCTTTCGACAGTTATGTCAGCCTCATTAAAAGCCAAGTGCTAAATCTTCATTAGATTTTCCAATATTAAAATACTTCCATGAAATATAAATTAACATTTAACTTGTTTCTGGTCATATTAAGGAAAAGGAGGGGACAAAACCCACTGGGATTGAAACCCTGACTCAGTTAAATCAATGAGACTTTTGTTTCTGAACTCAGTGGGGCCAAATAATTCCCTCCCTGTTGACAAGAGGCAATACCTTTAAATCTGGCAGAGAAGCAGGCCTCAGGAAGTATTCTGTTTCAGTTTATATTCCTGACTAACATGATGATGGTTAAAATTTTCAAAGTATCCTTGGCGACATAGGGAGAACATGTGCCTGAACAAGAGTGAAAATGTTTAGATTCCTGGTAGGCACACCTTATGGTGTGCCTAGAATTTTAACAGTTTTACCTCATGAAAAGACACAGTGGTGTTCTCCCTAGAATGATGCAAAATCTACCTTTCAGTAGATGAAACCTGCAAAGCAGTGAGTAGCTCAGATGTGAGCCCTGGAATTGCTATCAGTGTGCAGGCTGTCAGTGGCGCGCATCTGGAGGGACGTGCCGGCTCTGATGAACGCCGGCGAGCTCTGAGCCAGGCTGTCTCACAGTTCTGCACTGGGAATCCTCCCAGGTCTCAGCTCACCACGCAGCCTGCGCAAGATTTCCCAGCGGATGTGGAGTTCGGGAAGATGGATAGGTCAGGAAGGGAGAGAAGCTGAGTAGCTGCAATGAAGTTGAAAGAAACCACCATAATGTGCATATTCAGTCATAGCTGTGATAAGTGACTACCTTTCCTTTTGCAATAGCCCCAGTCTTGAAACAGAGCAAACCTACCTAGAAAACTGGGAAAGAACCTTTTGAAATGGCCTGGCCGCCTTTCAGAGGTATTGTGCCTGCTGAAGGAGCTTGTGAGCTTTTTCCCTTTCCAGAAGAAAGGAGATATTTTAACTGTGCTTCATCTGACTGTAGTGTGTGTGGAACTGAGAGCATAAGCTCTCTCCTCCGTGGGCCTCTGCATCACCAAGCCACAAGGTGGTGGTATGGTGTCACTGTTTTTTTAAGCAACAAAAAGGTTTTGTTTAATGAGCTTGAACTCACAAGCCTGCTCATCTAGTGAACTGTGACTTTTCAAATACCAACCTATTAATGTCAAAGGCAATACTGAAGGGAACAGTTCTGTTTGATTTAAAAAAAACAGACAATGTGAAGTCCACTATGCTCTAATATCTATCACCTATGGGGCTCCATTCATGCCTAATGCTTTATTCAAGCTAAGACCTAGTTTTTATATATCAGATTAATACATATCTACAGCTTTGCACCTTTCTATTTTGATTTTTTTATTATCAGGGCTCGCCGGGGCCATTTTCATTCCCTTACTATAGCATCTGCAAGCAGGTGGATTAGAGATAACTCTCATTGTGCTTTGTTTTCTCCTGACACTGTCATTAATCATTCCTTAAGCCACACTTCAACTTATAGTAATCAGGACTGGCTGTTCCCAAGCTGCACAAGAATTGCCTTTCACAATGTAATGTGAAATTGGAAGCGAATGGCTGAAGCCAGACGCTTCTTCTGCATTCCCCATCTATCTCATCATTTAGGTATTTATCCATCTCAGGCTTGTACAGGGAGCATCTCTCTCCTTCCCATGAGGGCACAGATTGCAACAGAGGATCAGATTTGTTACCCAGGCTTTGGGCTTTGATTGTCCTCTTATAAGTTCGGGATTAAAGTGAAATTTCCCACAGGGCTATGCAGGATTTGCTAGCATTTAACTGTTTAACCTGGCTGTTTGTGAATGAGAATCCTGTGGTCAACTATTCCATAGAGAATATTATGGTAAGCCAGCTCTGAATGGCAGATATTTCGGTAAATTCCTGTAAAGACTGTTACAGTTGATTCCAATTAAGTTCATACCTGATAACAATTGTTTTCTTGTACATGATGAACAGTAATCTTATGATAAAAAAACAATTGTCTAGTCTCTTGTGAAATACTCTTGTCAGCTTCAGAATAAATGCAGACCTTCAAAAAGTTGCAGTCATCTATTTATGTTTCTAGAATCACTGTGCACTAATTTGTCTTGAACTAGGTCATATCCCTCACTGTGGAGAAAAGCCGTATTCCCTTCTATCTTATCCAATTTTAGTAATAAGTATAAGGTAATAATATCTGTAGTAGCACAGCAGTGGAATGGACAAATATTTTAAACAAACTGCACTTGATGTATTAATAAAGACAAATTGATGGTTGTGGAAAGCAAGCTGTTAAATATGTAGCCAAAACAGATGTATTTTTCCTGGTATTTGATGTGATTCTTGCACAAAGGGAAGTACCTATAATGTGCTATTCTCCACGAAACTGAAAGCAAGGGGAAAAATTTTCAGTCCACATTATCTATCTTTTAGTCTTAGCTTTAGAGCCATTTAAGGAAAAAAGATTTTTAAAACAAGTCAAAATCATTTTGTTATCTAGTTTTAAAAGACTGTATGCTCAACCACTGTATATATATTCTATTTAATGTGGATGTGTTTTTAAAATGCCTAGGAGGATAGTGCTCATTTCATGTGCTTCTCCAAGAGAGACATAACACCCAAGCAACTGAAGTACATAATTTAACAAAACATTTTAGCTTGCAGTGAAATCAGTTCCCTTGGAGGGAATGGACTGAATCATTAAACTCAATTTTAACCCCACTCCCTGAGAAATTCTTACATCTTATTCAAAAGTTTGCTTTCTATTTTTTGTTGTCTAAAAATGTGCTGAATTTCCAAAATAAGCTTTCATGGGATTTAGTTTGGGGATAAAAATAATAAATATTTTTATTTATCCCTTTAAAAATAAAGAGTCACAGAGACCCCAAGGGAAAGGCTCATGGATATTATAAATTGAAAATCTACAAAATCTAATACAGACTCTAATTAACAAATATAAAAGACAACTATATTACTTTTCTTGTTCACCCTTCAACTACATTCTGAACCTGCAGTTATGACATTGATCTTGTGTTAACCAGTGCCTCAGTGGAAAGGAGCAGTGCTTGGCTGTATAACGGTACCTGTGAAAGCCTCACTGTCTGAGTGAAAATCACTAAATATCTTTGCCATCGTTTACTCTTTCTCTCACAGCACTAAATGATTACTGAAAAGGCATCAGCAATCCTTTCTATTTATTTGAAATATCCTCTAGATTCAGATGAGTAATTTTCAGCTATGTATAATGCTCCCAAAGTAACCTCTTCATTTCCATTGTTTTAGTGTGAAATCATTTCCTCGGGAGATAATTAGAGTTGCTCCATTTATTACATTAAATGATTAGCATGCACTTGAAATGATTCAGTATATTTTCCTTTATTGCTGATGACTCTTAAATATGGGCCTACATTTTTAATGGATAAATTAAGATTATCTTGACATTTTGTGGCTGCCTCAGCAAAACAAGACAGACTTTCTTTTCCAAGTGCACACACAGGTGTGTGTTGAACAACACACATTAGCTGAAGGGCTTCTATTCATCTGATTATCCCACCTGCCTCAGCTTAAAGACCAGTAAGTTTGCAGGTAAAATGGGGGTTTAAATGTAACAAAATTGCTAGTGCTTCTGTTGCATGTGTAGTTAGTAATTATTTTTAAGTGTCATGGGATCAGAATCCCAGCATCTCAGCTAAAGCGTCTGCTTCCTCTGAACAACCAGCATCTTCTTCCAAATGCATATAAAATTATTTCTTACAGTGGCAGACTTGCACTTTTATCATATTATATTAATTAATCTAAATGAATAAAAGAGTTTTTCTGCATGCTAACTAGTGAACTATCATCCTCTCATTTATGAGAATAAATTACCCTAGAATCGGTGAAAATATATCCCAATTAATACTCCTTATTAAAACTGAGTAAGGTTTAATGTCAAGCTACAGCAACAGCTTTAAGACTTTCTTTTAAGAATGGAAGTCTGTAGTAATAAGCAGATGGGCTGCAGGCCTGAGCTGGGACCAGGTATTTTGTGTAACCAGCACTGTGGCAAGGACTCCTGCAGCAGTTGCCAACACTGACCTGGATGTGGTGGATACGAACAGTGACAGAGGTCAGCAGAATTAAAAGGACTCCATTTTCCCAAGACTATGCCATGTCATTCCCAAAAGAAAGCCAAGGAGACATTTAACTGGATTTGAAAGCTTGGTTCATTGGAGTTAAATAACCTACTGCACTCGAACTACATTAGTGGATGTGAAACTGATGTCATTATTAAAGGATACATTCTCTTGTCATGGGATACATTCACCTATCCCTCATTTCTCAAATTTCACCATAGCCCAAAGACTCCNTATATTATAAATATAATAGATATTTTAATGGTAAGGATTCTCTTGGCAAGATTTCATTCGAGTTTTTTCTCTTTGAAGAGGATATATACAGGTTATGTGTGGTCAGATAAGGTATCTCATGTTTTATCTGAAAATCCGCTTTGCTATTTCAGTGAGTAAATTACCTTTCAGAAAAAATATACAAACTGTGAATGTACAGAATATGAAAGAGAACACAATGGAAAAAAAATTAAAAACAATATTATGAATGCTTTTGTAAGTGTGCAATGCAGTATAAAAAAACCACTTTCATAAAACTGCATCTTAAATCAGAAAATAATAATCTAAATTAAATGCTCAGTGCTACAAAGAGAAAATGTGTATTTTTTACCTTGTTCATTAATTAGGCACACAAAAATAATCTTTCTACAGGCCAATTTTCCATCCAGAAAGCCACTGCAGATATTTCAGTCTTACAGAACACTCTAAGAAATATTTCTTCCTGAATTCATAAACATTGCTTGTGTTGCATGAACAAGAAGCAGATGTATTTAGGATAGTAGATCTCACCAAATCCAATAAACTGTGCCTTACAAGCAAAGTTACTGTTATTTCATGTAGCACTGCTGCATGGAAACAGCAATAGCATGCATGGCTCCATATGCCTGGAAACTAGCACTTTTCCTCTATTTCTTGGTTGATCCCCACTTGAGTCAGATTTTCACCTGTGTCTAAGCAGCAAGGTTGATCACAGTGTGGTCATTCAGGACAGACTTCCTAAATTTAACTATGGAAGTCCAAGAAAATACTTAATTTGGTTGTTCCTTGGAATATGGTGAGAGGAGTGGGGATGCCTGCTGGAAGTAAGCCCAAATGGTGAACAGCTCTATGCTCCTAAATGAAAACCGGGCAAACCCAGCCCTGCCCAGCCAAATTCTTACTGCACGTGATTGTGTTCCACCAGTAAACACCTCCAGATAACAGGAGGTGTGATAAACTGGGACTTAGAGATTGCTTCTTCTCTTTACTAGTCATAAATGTGACTTTTTTCTATCTCAGTTATACTGGACTATCATAACTAGAGGTGAAGTTCTGGTCACCTCATTAACAGCAAGCAATCCTATTTACTAGCCTCAGCACTAGTATATGATGTAGGCACATTTATCCTTTAAAACTTCAGCAATATAAAAGCACACCATTAAATAATAGCACTACTATAGGTGTATTATACAGAAAGTGCCATAATGTTGTTTGTGTATGACAGGCATTTTTAGTGCAAGAATGCTGAAATTCTACACTGATGTCATTAAAGCATAAATGACATACTACTGAAAGATGGAGATACTAATGTATGGTGATTAAAACTACACTTCCTTGTAGGTTTTAGAGTATTTTTAATAGCTTCAAAGCATGTTTTTAATAGAAGAAGTTGTAACAATACCAACAGTAGTGGCATGAAAGGTTACAATGGATGAACACCATCTGCCTCAAACATTTATTCCATTTAAGTAAAAATACTTGATAGAGAGCATTTCTATTATTCACAAGAAATCATGGAATATAATGGTTCCTAGCACTCCTTTTGTAATAGCTTATTTAAATACTTGGGGCTGCAATTCTGATTCCCACTTTGTTCAGACTTCACAGAAATACTTCTTACAATTGATCACATTTTTATTCTTTATTGTATTCTAAATAGCCTCTGATTTTTCAGAACCCAAGACTAAAAATTAGGTTTGCAGAAGTGAAAAGTACAATCTTGAAAAAAAAAAAAACCCTGTACACTTAACTGAGGAACAGCAACTACAAAATTGAACAAAAAAACTATGCTATGAATCATTTTGTTTACAGAAATGCTTTAAGGAATTATTCCTGAAGTCTAAATGGAGCTTGATGGGCCTTTTCTAAACCCTTAAAATCTGAAATGACCTGAAGGTAAAAAGACCACTTGACTTTGGATTTAATTTCTTTGTAATATTTTCCTCAGTGCTTCCAGCTCAGACTACAGTAGGTTACACAAAATTAAGGAACCCAGTCTGATAAGAAGTTATTAAAATTCTATTTATCATTTTAAGTTTATTTATTGTAAAAAAAAAAAAAGGGATTCAAATGAGGAAGTAGGAATAGAACTTTATTTATGATGAGGTTTGATATCAATAGTTTATAGATGCTATGCTTCCAACCTTTCTCAACTTTAAATGTATTTATTATGAGCCCAGGGTAATCTCTCAGTTCATATAAAACAGTACAAAGTCATCAGACCTCTTAACTTACATCTGGTGAGGATAAAGATTATTTTTTCAGATTTTTTTTCAGAACAAATCATAGAATCATAGAATACCAGCTCAGAAGGAGGTCTCAAGGACTACCTGGTCCAGCTTTTCTTGGCAAGCTTGGTCCAGACAATAAGATGGTGATTTTAATTTCAGAAGAACTGGACTTCTAGCTGAAGAACAAATTAAAATGAAAATTTATAAACAAAGAAGCAAAGGTGTATTTGCATTAAATCCCTGTCAATTTACATTCAGACAGTAAGACTGGAAGATGTGATATGACTTAAATTGGTTGTGCTACCTTGGATCAACCGCATTTTCCCTGATAAAATAGCATGCTTAGATAGAATTATTATTATTGTTGTTTTAATTTTTAATTTTTAATATTTTAAGTTAGAATTAATTAAGGAAAAAGCAAAAATAACTAGTATAAACTGCACTATCCTATGATGTCAGATATTAATAATTTTGGTACTGAAATAAACCACAGCATTAAATAAATTCATAGGTTGTTTTGCCTTTTTTTATAAAACTTGTTAGCCTGGAGAAAGGGAGACTCAGGGGTGACTTTATCACTCTCTACAACTCCCTGAAAGGTGGCTGTGGTCAGGTGGGGTTGGTTGGTCTCTTTCTCCAGGCAGCAACTGACAGAACCAGAGAGCACAGTCTTAAGCTGTGCCAAGGGAAATATAAGTTGAATATTAGGAAAAAGCTTTTCATTGAAAGAATAATAAAATACTGGAATTGTCTGCCTGGGGAGGTGGTGGAGTCACCATCTCTGGGTGTGTTTTAAAAAAGACTGCATGTGGCACTCGGTGCCATGGTTTAGCTGAGGTGTTAGGGCATGGGTTGGACTCGATCTTGAAGGTCTCTTCCAACCTGGTGGTTCTGTGACTTACCTTTATGAGGATCTTTGGATGATTATGATGTGCAAATGAGTGCATACACAGTTTTAAAAAATATGTATTAGCTAAATGATAAAGAGAAGCAGCTCTTTTTTTTGGCACATAAGCTCTCTAATGTCAAAAAATGCCACGTCCTAACTTTCAAATATTCTAAAATGGTTTAATATGATAAACTTCATATGGCAGAAGTATTATCAGACTACAGCATGGGACTCTTAGAGCAGTCAGCAGTGTTCTTTTTAATATTGTTCCCATTTGCATTTTAAATAACCAAATGGTTTTCAGGCATTTAATAGAAAAACATTTTTTTAAATGAATACCAAGAGACATTTGTAAATAGCAGCACAAATTGCTCCTGGGCTATAAACCTGAGTGCCAAGTTTCTCTCCAGTATAAATACAGACAAGTGTTAAAAGTCTGAAAAATGGATTCCTTAATGGATATACTGGCAGACCTGTAAGTGTAATAGAGCTAGAATGTTCCTCTTTAATAAAGATATCATATTTCATCTCCTAGATTACACATAGCTTTTCTATTCTAAATAAAAAGATTAGAACAAGAAATTTTTTCCCTGCATATCATATTTAAAAATGTACAAGGGAATGTCATCCAACAATTTGTAAGCATTGAAATTATTTCCTTGAAAACAATAAAAAGTAATCCCTAAAGATATGGTAAATATACAGTTCCTTTATTGAACAAACAAAAATAGATTATGCATTGCTTTTTCAGAATCAAATACATCTGCTTTGACTGAGGCAAGGAGACACATCTGGGGGCCTGAATCTTACCACAGTCTCTGTGACTGTCTATATTGTCAGTGCACCAGTAACCTTGTATTTAACCAGATTATTTACAGTCAGAGCCTTATAAGATCACACCCATTGCTGCTGGTGTGAGGGAGGGAAGGAGACCTCTGAAATTGAATACAAATGTGATATTTATTGTTACATTTATTGGGCTATAACCATATATCAAATGTGCTAAATTCACAGAGATAAAATAATACAATCACATCAAGACCGAAAATTTAATACTAGACAGGGACCTACAAGTTCCCTTCCATCACAGTTTGCTTTGTAGCTCATCTGAACAAACACTCTGCCCTGGAATTTACTGGACAATTCTTGTCTGCTGCTTATTAAATGCAGGGGCTATTTCCTTCCAAAAGTTATGCTAACTGCAAGTAAACCTACTAATACACATAATTTGCAAAACAAAACATTTGTTTCCATTGTTTTTTTTCAGAAAAGAAAAAATTAATAATCTCCACAGATATATCAGTATAATAGTAGGAGGGCAGTAGATTTAAACATTGCTATTAATATGAAAATATATATTAGTCTTTGGAAGAATTTTGACTGTGGGGTAAATTAGTTTAGATTTCCCCTAAAATATTATCCCCAGCTGCTACGCTAAAAATGCAGCTAGAATATAATGCATCTTGGCAGTGTCAGATTTGAGAAGCTGACACTGTGTGGCCAAAGTGGTTAGGCTTTTCTTGTCATAAGTGCTACTTTCGGCTTTAGAGAAAGGGTTCAAGAAGTCACTGCATCCATAGACCCATTATAGTAGAAAAGCAGACAATATGTTTGGGAGGTGGAGCATGGGTTCTCTAGATTAGCCATATTTCCTTTTGGTTAACCAAATGATGCCAAGCTCCAACTAGTGAAGCAGCCTTCAGCTGGTGCCTTGCTTTCTTAGACTGAAAATAATGATCCACTTCAGCGTATATGTTTTCTAATATACTTTAACTACTCATTCTGTATATACCCATATAACATGATTATGTTTCTGTCAAGACCTAAGTGGTGTGGATCAACAGCTATAGTAACCTGC
>VZTT01028890.1:15581-35700 GCA_013400855.1 Buphagus erythrorhynchus | reverse complement strand
GAAATAGGTAATTAATAACTCTTGATAATTAGAATCAGTTGATAACTTGTTTCAAGTAAGTGGACTTCCTGCAAGAATTTGGACACATCAGATTCTGTACTGGTAGTAAAGAGAGTGCTGCAGAATCAGATTTGCAAAATACCTTTTTCCTGAGCCCACGTGTGTAGCTGCTCTCAATAAAGCACTGCCAGCTGAAGTGCATGTGTAAGGTGTGCATTAAAGAGACCCCCTAGTGTCAGAGGGCTCCCAAAAACCAGTCTCTGACACCTTGCCAGCTGAGGGTACAAGCACACAGTGGGTTTTTGTGTGTGAGGAGCAGGACAGCTTGATCCTGCTGCTCTGAGGTGCTGTAGTGAAAACCTGGACATAGTCTTGTGTCTACAGCCATGTTCCCAATAAGCAAATCACTTAGTCTTCAGCAGTGCTGTGTGCTTTGCTCAGTTTGGAGTGTGGAGGATGTTGAACTTTATTTGTTGCTGTTAACATTGGCAAAGCAATATTCCTTAGCTCCATTAGGTTGGCTCTCCAAGATAGTGCACATTTTCAGAGGCTGCACAGCTGACTTGCTATGCTGTTAATGCAGTCCCGTAGTGTTGAGTTGTGTTTTAGCAGCAGTTCAGGTGGATTTTTTCTTTGGGTCTGGACAAAAGTGTTAAGAGTGTTTGTTTTGGTTTTTTTTCTGTGAATTTCCTGGAGTGGAGCGATTACATGCTGCATTATGATGATGTGGAGAGTAAAATGCTGCTTCACAGTGGAGAACAGTAACTGTTTTATCAGAAGAGTGCATTTTTTTCTTTTATGCTCCAAATTCATGTTTTAATTCTGTGTTGTTTTGTTCCACAAGTAGCCTCCTGCCTTTTGCTTGGTATAGAGAGAGAATGAGGTGGTGGCAGCTGATAAGAGAATCTGATAAACCTGTTTTTCCCAGGGTTATGTGCAATTTCATGTATGGGAATTGGCAGTTGGGACATTTTGCATAGATTAAGTAATTTGAAGAACCAACTGGCCATAAAAACTTGACCAGGAGAAATGTAAGAATTATAATGTCACATTTGCATTTGTGTTTGTGACCATTTGAAGTGATGTTCTGTGCCTTTGCTGCTTTGGTTGTAGATGTTTTGGCTTCTTATCAGGTAGTGATGTTTTGAGCAGTGAGAGATGTGTGTGCCTGGACAGAGAGATATGGAAGTAAAACACTAGAGTATCTTAGATTATTCCACAAACTTTGAAGTTATTGACCTCTTGTATGTGCCAATACAAGTCGCTGAAATTTTCAAATTTTTTTTTTCTTGAAATGTTTTCTGTCATGGGTGTATAAAAATTTTTAATTCTTTCTAGGGAATTCTATGGGCTTGGGCTGAACTAATGAATTAGTGCAGGTGAAGGTGCAGATTACAAATTGCTTGGATCTTGGAATAATTTGTACACAAGCGAATTGCCATTGAAATACTGTCCCTTTTGATACTTCCTTAGTTCTGTGGTGGCTGTCAGTGAAGATTGGCACTTAGAGATGCTGCTGAATAATCTGTATATTACAAGAAGTGTTCCATGGTGTAAGCTTTCAGCTGATGTGAAGCCATGCTGTGGTCCCTGTGCAGTTGTGCAGAAGGCAGCTGGAGAAGGTTTGGTGTCAGAGCACCACACTGTGCCTGTGACACCTGATGTGACAGCAGGGCAGGGGCTTTGCTCTCACAAGGGCCTTGTGAAGACAAAAGGGATTTCCAGAACCATTCTGTATTCTCAAAACAAACATTTCCTCCTGGTTACTTTGTGGTGGCCTTCTGCAATTGGTAGGACTTGTTTGTACAGAGAACTGTGTTTTTGTTTGGGACAATTTGTGGTTGCAGAGTGAATTTTACTGGCATCTATAGAGTTCTGGTTTGTTATGGTCTTTCTGCTCCACGAGGCACATACCTTTGACCCTCCCTTCTCTAGCATGGCTGTGTTTAATGGCTGAACAATTCTAAAACACGGTACTCTGCTACACTTGCCTCCATCCCTGGAGTGTGTGGGAGAGACCAGCTGTGACCCTGTTATTATGTTGATTTAATGTGCTCCTGAAGGTATTGGCCTCTGCAGCACTGAGTGTATTAGCAGAGCTGACACAGAACAGGATTAGGGGATTCTTTCACCTTCCTTCTGTAAAAGTGCAAGGTGATTAAGCTCTTACAATCCCAGGGATCCTACCAAAGGATGATACTTCACCTGGGATTGTCATGTATAGGCTGTAGCTGTCAATACAGCCATGAAATTTGAGACAAGAATTGCAGTACTGTTGTGCTGTGGAGAGATGCGTATTTCAGACAGCTGATCTCGGTGCCTTACCAAGGCAGGACTTGTTACAAGTGTTCTCACTGAACTGAGCCTGGCAGGCTTCAGGGAGGGTGGAAGGCAAGGAAAGCTACATGGGCTTGCCTTTGGGCACATTAGTAGCATGTTATATACCATTTTAAAATTCAAGAGGAAAAGCAAGTTAAAGCAAGTTCCTCTTGTTTGGTAGTGATGTTTAAAATTCACTTTGCTTCCTTGCTACCACAAATACTAAATTTCATTTTAAACTCTCTATTGCAAACACTTTTCTTATCTTTTAGAGCTCTGGATCATTGACATGTTAGATTCTTTAAGAAATGACAAATTTTTCATACCTAGAAGTGCAAATGTTAGAGTATTGTAATGTTCAATGACTTGATCTATACAATACAGCAAATGGTGGTGTCTGAATGTTTGAAAATAAAAATTTGGGAGGTTTAACTGCAGGTTTCTGGGGAATAGTTTGATTTGGATTACTTTCAATGAAAGTGATCCTTCATGCTTTCTTTTTTCTTAATTATTCTAAAGGATTGGTTGAGAGGGCAGATGACAATCTGCTGGCTTTTAAACATTCTTAAGCCTGTGGATTTCACTGGCACTTGAGCTGCTAGTGGTAGAAAATGCTTACTGCTTCTTAAGCTGCCTTTGGAAAATTTGGCCTCTAATAGTGGGAAACAATCTGTCAGTTGTGTAATCACAACTAATGCTGTTTTAAGTAGCTGTAAGTACTAGTGTTTTATGGTCACCAAGCTAAACTTTAGCTTTAAGAATATCTTCCTAAATCCTGATATTTTTGTTAATATTAACTCAGTGGGTTTTTTCCTCTAAAGGCAGCTTGATACAGGTGGAAAAATAAGTGGTGAATGATTGACTAACAATTGCAAATAATGTGTAGTGAAGTGTAGCTAATTGTTGTTTATTCTTCAGTATTTATTAAATGTTCATGTAGGATGTATGTATGACCCTTAATAAAGATCTGATTCTGCTGTTTAATTAAATGGACAGAGTTGGAAAGCCATCTGTGATTTGAAATCAATTATTTGGCATCTGTTTATAGCTGCAAATGTATTCACCTTGAGAAGATTGCATTAGGCCTTCGAGATGTCTTGTTCCATTAGGATTTACTTCATTACCAAGATTTGGGTGAGGAAGAATGTCTCTTTCTAGTCTTCTCAGAGTATCTAAGCTGGTTAAGACCTGCAAGTTTGGTGATCTGCTTTTTCTAAGTAAAGGAGGGTGAATAAAAATTTGAGGACTGAGAAAATGAGTATTGGGACTGTTAGGAAAATTAGCTAAGTTCTGGTTGTATCTGGTATAAAAACAATAGAACTAGGTTCTGTGTATGGTGGGGATTTTGTGAAAACTAACAAACAGAAAAGGAATAAAACTGGTTGAAATTTGTTCAGACAGTATGCTAAGGATTTTTAAAAGAAACCACCCCCATACTTTTTCCATCTAGTATGATCAGGAAGTTAAAGAAAATTAAGAACTGTCACCACGTCATTGTGATTTTAAATCATAATGCAGTAGCCATGTGTTTAAATGTGTTTTCCTACCATTTAGCTGTGATAAAATGGCTCAGTTGTGTACAAGGAGAGATGATTACTCTTTTACCTTGTAGCAAACTGCAGGTACAGGTTGTTCTAATGTTAAGAATGAGGGCAAGATGTGTTGTTTTGATTTAGCAGCATCACAATTCTACCACCATTGTAGTAATTTAGAAATGTCTCATTTAAAAGTCTCTTACTAATGTCAAAATTGTGTCACTGTAGCTTTAGAAAGCAGGATAAAGATTATATAACATTGCAAGGAAACGGCCTTATTGTTAAGGATGAGAAAGCTTAGCTAGGATATACTTAGATGACAGATCCTGCCCTGGAAAAGCTGTCTTAATGTGTGTGTTCCTGGAATCTTCTGTCACATTTTGCTGCTTCTTTTTTTTTCCTTTGGTTAGCAAAATTGTTCAATGTAAGGAGAGCTCTTACAGAGGATGTAATGGCATGACTGAGCAGTGAGATCCCGTGTGTATTCTTCTAACACGGTGGTTTTCCTAAATGATTTTGATCAGTTTGGAAATTGTTCTCATGACATGAGTGCAGGGCTTTATTCCCTTTGTATTTTGTGTGTTTATTAGCAGGCTAAATTCTTTCGCTACATTCTGTGACAGAAGCATTTGTATTGACAAAGCTCCCAGTCTGTCCTGTGCTGATACAAAGAGTCTCTAGAACTGATGATGCTGTGAATTGTGATTGTATCTGTGCTGCTGTAAACATGCTGCCTGTGATGTCAGCACTGGCCCCGCAGCCTCCTCTGGGCAGGAGTGCTGCCTTCGCTGGTGGAGAGCAGCAGAAAAGCAGCAGTTACATAAAACCTCTCCAATACTGAGTGTGATGAGAACTGTGCAGCTGAGAGACATCACAGGGACAAAATCACTGCATGGCAGCTCTCTGCTGGAAGGCCCACAGTCATGGGGCTTTTCAGCCACTGACAATTAATAGTAAAATAACTGCTATTTTAGGACTCCTCTCATAAAATGTTGTCTTTGAGAAGCCTGTGTTCCCTCCATAACACAACAGCTCAAATCCACCTCTTATCTCTATAGCATGCAGATACAGAAAAAAAGCTGCCTTAATTCTCTCAACAGAATTAGCTCATGTGAAGTTCAGTTGTTTGACCTTACAAGCCACAAGCTTAGCTTTAAGTTGCCTGCTGTGGTTATTACAAACCCATGAGCCTTTTTATATCTCAAGTTCAGAACATTTGAAGTTCATGTGTGAATTCTGTATTTCAAAATATAGTGACTCATATCCGCGTGGAAATCAGATGTTCCAAAAATATGAATTACTTACAGATCTAAAGAAGCTTAATGCCATTTATGTTTTTAAATTAAATGAATATATTTATTGGTAAGTGTGAAGAATTAAGAAATGTCACAACAAAATGAAGTTTGATTGAATTTGTATTTTACTATTAAGCATCTGTTGTGATAAAGTTGGAATGTGTAATTAAATAGTCATATTCCAAAAATCTAAAACATGAAGTATTTTCTGATAGAGCTGAGTAAATATGCTTGCAGTGTTAAAGAAGGGCCTTTGAGAAGTGCACCCTTCCCATTCATGTTTCAAAAGCTAGATCTGACTAAAAATTTGAATAGTTAATAGTTCTTAGGACAGAGTCATTCATGTGTGCTATACCCTAATAATCCAGGCAGTGTCGAGTCCTTGCAGGTTTTCTCACCTACAGGAGGGAGCACGAAATGGAGTAAGTGTAAGCCACGAGTAAGGACTGTCACTCAGAGCAGGAGGCAGCAGCACATTTGAGTAGCACTGCAGTGTATTTAAACTCACAGTGGGATTGCTTGGTCACAGATCTGCACTGTCAGTCATGTCCCTGGCTGGTGACAGACATACTGCAGGTATTTTGGAGGAGATCATTATATAGGCCACCAGACTGGAATAGATACTGGTTGCAATAAGGAATGTCCTACTGTGGCATTGTTCCTTAAATTCTTCAGGTGGGGAAAGGAAAAATAAAATTGTCAGAAAAAAGGAATATAGACAGGGAAGAGTTGAGTTACACTCTCTAAGCAGTCTTCAGATTCCAGATACAATTTAGAAGAGAGGACTAGCAGGTGTTTGTCTTCTATAAATCTTTGCAATTAATAGACTTGTATAGGTCTGGACTAACATAATTTAAAAAATGCTTGATTTAAAAAAAAAGCCAAAAATACCTGTTAGCAGAATGGTGCCTGTGTACGCAAAACAAATGTGACTGTATCTGGAGAATATTTTTATTCTGTTAAGTTAGAGGATTTTAAGAAACAGATGGCTTGATAAATGCTGCAACAGATTTTCCTTGCTCTTTGTAGTTCTTGATGGGAATGTTGGTGTAACCTAAAGTCATGGTAGTAGTGTTTACCCTACTGCCTTTCTCTTAACTTCATGAGGTGGACTGGGAAGTTCGAGTCTCAAGAACAGCTGGGTCAAACAAGTGTTCAGGCAGTGGGGCCACAGTTAGCAGAGATTTCCTCATGCTGCTCCCCCTGCACATCCAGGTCTGTGTACAGTGGGAGAGGCTTGAGCTGAGAAGGTTGCACCAGTGTAGAAGACTTAACAAGTAGGTTGCATGTTATTAAAAATGAGATATCAGTACAAAACCTGAAGTACCTCTAATGAAGTTTAGCTCCTAAAAATAACAGTTTAGAAACCCAGTGGCAGCAGGGATTCAGTCTTGTTTTTCCCACAGAGATAGTGGTTAATGTGGTAAGTGAAACTGAGGAGAAATACACTCTGGTTCTGTGTTGTGTGAATGAAGAAGGGGATTAAACCACATCTGTAAGCCTGCCTTAGCCATAAACCTTGGCAAGCTGAGCAGTGGACTCTCTTTGAGTCCACTCTCTTTGAGATATTTGAGTTATTAGGCCTTAGTTAATCAAGAATAGATATCCAAGGTCTCTGCTTTGTGGGGGAACAGCACAAGGGAATCTCTGCTGTGGCCCCACTGCCTGAGCACTTGTTTGACCCAGCTGTGCTTGGGACCCAAACTTGTTAGTCCAGCTCATGAAGTTAAGAGAAAGGCAGTAGGGTAAACACTACTACCATGACTTTAGGTTACATCAACATTCCTGTCAAGAAATATGAAGAGCAAGCAAAGTATAGTGTAGTGTGTATAGTGTGCTTTGAAATGAAGATGGAAGATGTGAACAGTTTGTCTTTTCATAAAGATACTGGGAATATCATGTATTCCTTTAAAGAGTTTTTAGCTGTGATTTAGAAAAAAATTATACATAAACTTGAGAGGATTGAACTTGTTAAAAATAAGTTTATGCAAAGGCTTCAGTTTGCAGATGGGAATTTTAGACTTCTGTATGTAGAACTTCTCTGGAGTATGCTGTCAGTCTGTTTTGCCAAAGTGGATGTCCTTTAGACTTATGTCTGTTTATGGAGTTCAGCACTTCAGATAGAAGGTCACTTAGGAAATATACTTTATTGAAAGCTAGTTCTGACATGCTTGTGTTTTTCTCTAGTTTTCAAACCTTGCCTGTTAACTGTTGAAGAATGAAGCATAATTTATTGTCTCTGGAATGAGAAAGATGGATTTTTTTTTTTTTCCCTTTTCAACTGCAGTGAGGGAAATGAATTAAAATGCCCTCATTATTTTGTAAGACCTGGGGATACGAAGATAATATCTGGGTGATAAAACCGAGGTTCAGCAATTTGTCCTCAGCTACTAGAATTTAATTGAAAGGGTAAGAAGTAGAGAAATGCCTTAAATAACTAAACCAAAACAAGTAAAATCCACAAGCATCAAGGATATGAAGGCACACTAACCGTTGAGTTGGAAGCTAAGTGGTATCTTCCATCCTCACCATGTTATCAGACCTGCGTGAGGAGAAAACTGGAGTTGGAAAAGAGATTTTGGCACAGTGATGTGCCAGTGAAACTGTCCTGCAGGGCAGGACATTGGAACTGTACTGCTTTCATCTGTGGGTTGGTGCTGGAAGAGTCTCAGTGATCCTGTTTGAGGAGGAAATCTAAACACTCCAGGTTTTATTGCTTTCACAACTTTTCTTTGCAAGAAGCTGTGTTTGTATGAAAAATCAGCATCAGTTTTGTTCTTTGACGTGCTACTTGTGATTCCATTTTTTGCTGATTATCACCCATACTGTGTTTTCAAATTTCTCCCTCCTGCTCCACCTGCCCCCAAGGTTTTAAACATTTCAGCACTGTCTCTTATGTATATCCATCATCTGAGAAAGACAAAAAATAGGTTGAAATACTTGAAGAACCAGTTGGCTGGATTTCTTTCATTTTCCTTTGCATTGCCTTAAAATGTGGTTTTAAAAGCTTTTGTGTTACCTGACATAGAGTAAGATAAAAGCTGATATTAATATTGTGTTCTGAAATTTTGGGGGTAAATGATTTTTAAAAACTTTATGATTTTTTTGTTTATTTGTTGGGTCTTGTGTTGTTTGTGTTTTTTAAACAGGAATCTTACCCCTCTTCATCACCAATATGGTTTGTAGAATCAGATGACCCAAACCTGACTTCAGTCTTAGAGCGTTTAGAAGATATTAAGAAGAGCAATACTCTGGTGAGTGAAGTATTTTGTTAATTTTGGGCATTTACTTGGGCTTGTTTGTTTACTTGGCTTTGTCACACTAACAAGCAGGTCAACTAGTTCAGTTTTAGGGTTATTTGGAGGATTTTATAAACACAGCATTCTCTTCCAGAAAAACTTATAAGCCAAAAGTAAGCCAAAAGATTTGAGGGAAGAAGGAAAAGATAGCTTCTTTTAGAGAGTAAACACTGAAGTAAAGTTCCAGCCCCAGTAATTACAGTGAGAAGTTTTCTGAAAATAATTTAACAGTGAAGTGGACGAAAATGTTGAAATTGCTGAATAGAACAACTGTTGTAGCATTTTGCTTGCACAGAAATCAATTGCAGAGGTAAAACTTTGTACTCTTGAGAATGTATATTCTCCAAAACATGACTATAATACCAAGAATTCTTGGTTTCTTTAATTCTTCCAGAGGAAATTTGACCTGATAGCTTCTAGTTCATCAGAATGTTCCTTAGGTACTGATACGTTTAGAGCAGTGTTGTGACTTTGGACAACTGCTACTTGAGGGAAATCTTTGTATACAGATTCTGATGGTTATTTTGTATTTCAGAAAACTCTCAAGCCTTCTGTCTTACTTAAATAGCCTTCTAGTGTAGCAATGGGAGCTCAAGGGAAGGACACATGAATGTAAAAAATTAACTTCCCCTTCTGTGTAGGAAACTGTCCTTGAATAGTGCTTGGAAATAAATTTCAGTACAAATGCAGTTTGTGCCACAAAAAGGAGTATTGCAGCATACTGACAATCTCAGGTGATCTTTATTAATAGATGATATGAACATTTTGTGTTTATTTTGGTGGGCATGAATGTGATGCATACAAAACAAATCAGTCTGCAGAATATTGCTTATTGCATGGGTTATGTGCTCTAGCATTTGTCTGGTTTGGGAAAAATGGGGAATGTTCTTTCTTAGGAAAACCTACTACTTATGTTTACTGGGGTAATGTTCATCTAGGATACCTAGCCTTAATAAGAATGTACAAGTGTCTTTTTCTGAAGATAGTTTAGGATGCATTTGACTTTTAGCAGAAATAATTAGGAAACTAATAAAAGTGAGTGTCTGTGGGCCTTGCCATAATTAAAAACAATTGTAGAGGAACATTAGTGTCTTCATGCATTTTTTTGGATCTGACAGCACAAGATGTACATCTCTGTGTTTTCTACTTCAACCTGAAATTTAGATTGAACTACATTCAGAAAAGTCCTAGTCCTTAATCTTTTAGATTTTTTGCCTAGAAAGACACAGAAAGGGGCAGTAGCAGAAAATCTGGCCAAATGAGCTTTTTTGCTTAAAGACACTTTCCAGAAGATTGTGCAGCTTGAAGCTGGTGTGGCTGATATTCAGCCTAAAGGTTCTGATAGATATTTCCTGTGTGCAGCTGCCTGCAAGAGGCTGAAGGCTTTGTTGTAAACATGCATGGGACTTGCTGTGCTGAATTGCATATGCACACAGGCTGCTTATGTAGCTGGTAAGAAAACAGCTCCTGCTATCAAGATTGTACTTGCCCATGTGAAAGCTGCTGGGTTGATGTAATAGACACCTGTGATGGCCCGTTGGTTTCTCAGGAATCCACCCTGCACTGGGCTATGCCAAGGTGAAGGCACATGGGAGTGGTTGAGGAGACAAATACTTGCACTGCAAAATATAACTTCTTTTTTTGCTCCAAAGACTTTTTATTTGTTATTTTGTTTTTTTTTTCTCCCTGAAACTCTTCCCCGTGGAACTCCATCTCTTTCAATGGCATGGAGAAGCTGGTTCAGACTTTTTGCAGCAGAGTAGGAGGGGGTGGGGACTACATGTAAAAATCCAAAGGTTTCTAATTTATCACAGACTCATAAAAATTCACTTTGTTAAATTTAGAATAATCCAGAATGTTTCAAACTAGCTTTCATTTAATTTACTGCAGGTAAAGGATCATTAGTGCCATGTTGCTCTAAACTCAAAAAGTTACTGGAGCAGTCAAATTTTGAATGGAAAAAGGCATTGGACTCTTCCAGGAGCTCAGCTATGCTAAAGCAGTGCTAGCACATATACCCTGCTTTAGCCTTTGATATTCCACTACCCTTTCTACCTGCTTTGTGACATGGGACAGGTGTCAGCTGCTGGGAAACTGAAGAACATGCTCTTCAGGCATAAATGTTTGATATGTGGAAGCCTTGTCATTTGACATGGTAAATTGAAAGCTGGTTTATGATGTTGAAAGCATGCATATGTTTCCTGGAATATCTTCAGTGGGTCTGAAACTGTTACTTACCTTTCACCAGCATGCTGCTTTTGCTATCAAAATTTGTCGAAACACTAAAGGTGTTGAAAGGTTATTAAGAATGTGATCAGCATGGATATCATCAGGTTTGGACAGCTTAGCTGCTTGGTTGTCAATGTTGGACAAGTTTCAGTCAGCAGATGAAGAGGCTACAGAGTTCTTTCAGCCCCTAGTGTCTCCTGAATTTCCTTCTGAAAATCAGCCACACTTTTGACTTCCTAAGTATGAAACTGCCATCTGCCTTCTAGTGGCTGTGCTATGCAAAAGAGAAATCTTACTGCAATTCCCTTGTTCTGTTTAATGTGATGGAAGTTACATGATGCAAGTCTGAAGCCTCAAACCTTATTTCATGAGATGTTAAGTATAACTCTAGACTATTTGGAGGTTTGTTTTTTTTAATTGAATAGAGAAATGGGCTTAAATTCAGAGAGGCAGCTTTAATTCTCACACTCTAGACCTTAAACTTGCATGGAAGATGTCAAGAGTAAGTACACAATTCCTGGCATAAGTGTGTTTACAGCTTGGATAAGCTGCTGTCTTGAAGTACACTGCTCCTGTGTTAATATTTTAGATTAAGTCCCACATGGAGGCATTTCAGGGAAGAATATTGTCTCTTGCAAGCTCCCAGTGTGGCAGCAGCTATTTCTGTACTGGGAGTCAAAATGCAGGAATCAGCTTTGCTGTACTCTGAAACTGCCCGAGGCTGCTGAGTGTGGGGGAGGCCAGGGGAGGTGCTCTCACTGCTACCTGATAGCCAAGTAGTGGCCACACTCCAAGTGACAATTATTGCTTCCCTGTTTCCGTTTGTACCCTTCTTCAGCACTTTCTCAGTGGTAGGCTAAGATTTATTGATGCATTTATTTTTATATAGATCTTGTGGGTGTAGGTAGAGACACATAGAATAATTAAGTCTTTCTATGCTTAAACTGTACTTCTTAAATTCATTTTTCTTGGTAATCAGGAAACAGGGTGTTTCATAGTGAACTCAGCAGGATATTAATATCATCAAAGATATCCTAAAATTGTGAATGCCTTCAAACTGCATTAGGAAGGTCTCTTCACATATAAAAAAAGACTCCTAGTGGAGGCTGGGTTTCAGAAAAAATTGTTCTAAACTGTTATCAGATGTGCAGGACATTAAGATAGGAAACAAAATTCCAAGAGGTATTTGTGTTCTAAACCAGCATTATGGTGTCCAGAAGAACCACCAACTTCTCAGAACGCCTGAAGCGTTATAGAGGATGTGTATTCTGCTGGTGTAATTTTTGTTATTTTTATATTAATTATAATAATTGTAACAATTTATAAATGTATTTGGTCACTTGAGGGTTTCCTTTCTGCAGGCTATTCACATTGCTCCTTTACCTTCTGGGTTCTGGTTGCTGTTTACTTTGTGCTTTAGGCAGTTTGTATTCCAGGGGAACTACTGGTGTCCTGATAGCTCGCTTTTCTTCAGTAGCCTCCAAGTGTGTGTGTTAAGCATTCATTTTACATTAGTCAAGCCTATGAAGTTACCCTGGAAATACATTTAAATTATTGATACACAACAGAAATCGGTTCTCCCTCTTGATAGTCTGTTCATGTACATACCAACACATACTAAACCATGCCAGGCCCTGCTTAGAACACAGGGCTGGATCAGGTGTCTTCCAGACATGCCTGTCAGCTCAAATTATCCTGTGATTTTTTCATACAGATGAGCAGAGGACAAGGGATAACAGTGATGGTGATCCATGGCAGAAAGATCAATGGTATTAAATTAATTCCTGTGGAGGAAAAATGTAGCAATAAGGAAGAAGGGTGGAAGGGTTGTACAGACAGGATCAGCTTCTTGCTTCGCCACCACCTTTGCAAATTGTAGACACTGATTTCAAGCAAAGCAGATGATCTAGAAAAATGAGCTGCAGTGTGAGTTGCATGAAGCTAGCCCTGCAATGTAGAATCCTGCCAGGGAAGGGGATCCCTGCTTGCTCTCAGCAGGTCTCTGCCTCCCCCTTCATGATGAGATGGTGATTGTGTGCTGAAGCACACAGGAGCTGATCTGCCACTGAGCTGATAAGCTGCCACATAGTGTGCTAGGGCACAGAGTGGTGCCAGTGGAAGTGAGAAGGTGCAAAGCTGCTGGAGGCCCTTCCCAGGCACAGCTGTAACTCAGCCCAGGCTGTGCCAGCTCCTCCTTGTCTCCAAGGTGCTCCTGCTCCTTGCTTGTGCTGCTGTGCTTGGGAGCGAGGGAAGCTCACAGTGTGTTAGGTCCTGGCTGCCGAAATCCCTTCTGAGTTTCAGTTCAGCTGACAGGACCTGTTGTGGGGAGGAGGGAGGAGTGGAGGAAGCAGGGCAGGAAGCAGTTCTTAACTTTCCAGCCCTTATTGTCTCTCTGTCAAGGCACATCCAATACTGTGTTCATCTGCTTTTCCAAGGACAGTGCCAACTGACCAGCCCAATGCCTATGGTGGCAGTCTTCCCTCACTGCTTAGATTTATTTTTGTATGATTCACAGAAGATGTAAACAAATTATTGACCCTGTGAGAAAAATTATAGCTCCTGGAATTGTATGGTTTATGCTCCAGCTCTCCATAAGGCAATTTTTGTGCAGAGAAAGTTTCTCAACAAAATGTGTAGCAGTGCAACTTTAAGCATCTTGCACATACTGAAAATAATAGTTCTATGACTTGTGATTCTATCTGGCAACTAATTTTTTGATTGATTAACCTGATTCCTGTCTGCTAAAAGATTTCCTGGTGTTCCAGATACCCAGGAAGCTTCAAACAAGTGTAGAGTCTTAATGCTGATGAGAAATGTGACTGTTACAGAAGGGATTTTGCCAAAACCTGTCATGTCTCATGTATATACTCCTAAGAAAGAAGGTGCTGGTGCCCCAGTCCTTTTGGTGATACCTGCTTTATTTTTGAGTTAGGTTGATTATGTGCTTTATTTTTGGGTTGGGTTGACTATCATGAATGATGCAGGAACAGCAGACATGGTGTGATAGTGTTGTAATGCAGGCTGATATCTCAGTTCATGGCCTCAGATGGATAAATAACATTCCTATGAAACACAGTGTGGAATTCTGCTGTAGAAGGGAAAAGCACTGAAGCTTTCAGATAGCATAAGGGCAGCATTTGCGTATCACTGCTAGTGATTTGAGCTTGGAAATGAGCTCTTAACCCTGGAGAGACTGAATTTTTCACTTCCAGTGGAGTAAGGTGAGAGCATTTAAACTGGCCAGAGCAAGGCTTTAGACACTTATTTTGGAGTGTGTGTGCAGAAGTGACTGTCTTGCACACTGCCCTCAACAAGTGGCAAGACAAATCTCCTTGGTATCTGGAAGAAAAATCCATAAATGGATGTATAATTTCTGCAAGCTTCATCTAGGGTATTATTTTGCAAATAATGAGGTGTTAACTTTTTTACAAATGGATTTTGCAGTTCTTTTTTTGTTTTCCTGACATAGCTGTGCAAATGCAGGAAAGTTAGGAAATGCAGCAGTATAGTCTTTCATGTCTTGGCCTTAAGTAGGAATCTGAAGCTGCCTAGAGAAAGTGAACAGCTGTAGAAATCAACTGAATTAGTGTGGTGATCAAAGAGCAAATTGAATGTTTGCTACAGCAGTAAATTTTTTTCTGGCTTGCATTAGTGAATGTGAGGTGTTGCATAGTTTGCAGTTAACAGAAGCTACAGGTTGGAAACACAAGTCAGAGATAGTGACAGATTGTGCCTCACCCTGACACAAGATATAGCAAGCAGAGTGCCTGGGCTCCAGCTCAGAGCCTGCCTGGCCCCTGGGACTTGGACAGAATTTGTCTTGCTCCTACTGCCTTGCTGTGTGCCCAGTAAAGGAATTCCAGATATGGAAAATCAGACTGTTCCTCCTTGGCTCTTTGAAGGTCTGGTTATTTAAGCTGGGAAATGGGAATGGCCCACTTTGTCTCGTGGAATGTGACCTTTTGTTTATTCCATAGTGATGTGTGTCTCAGACACCTATGTTTGCAATAGATGCTGCTGTCAGGGTACATTATTTTTCTGCTCATGGCTTTCTTCTTAGGCATAGGAAGATGAATGGGAGTCATGGTTAACTTGCCATGTCCTTGAGTTTCTATTGTGGGGACTTTACTACAAAGATTACAGAGGACATTTTTTTTCCAACTTGAGCAGATTTAAATGCTATACACTGACTTTAAGTTCAGTATCAATGTATGAAGAAAATTCAAAATATATTTCTCTGTGCTTTGGTTTACATAAACGTAACCATTTTTTCTTGGTTTTTGTAGCTTCTTCAGCAGCTGAAGCGATTAATATGTGACCTCTGCAGATTATATAATCTTCCTCAGCATCCAGATGTTGAAATGTTAGATCAGCCATTGCCAGCTGGACAGGTAAATTAAAAAGCTGTGGGCACCTTCTTATGCCAGCACAGGAGTTGTTTTTTTAACACCAAGAAACAAGATAATGGGAATGATTAAACCTTGTGTGAACAAGAACTGAGATTTGAAGCACTTCTGCATTACGGTGTCTTCAATCTGAATTTTATTTGTAAAATCCATTTCATGATGGTGTGATAATATTACACAATTCCCTTTGAAGTTTCTGTATCACTGAAAGGTGTGTATGTGATACCAATGCTGTCAGGTTTAATTGCCTCCTAAACACTGTTCAAGCCAATCTCTGAGCACTTGGAGTGCTTCCCAAACTTACTTTTTCTGGAATATTTGGCTCTTTGTTGAAGAGTATGTGTTTCACAGTGTGTGCTTGGATGAACTACTGTTGATGTTTTCCTTCTTCAATCCCTTGCAGAGACATGGGATATCAAGGCCATATGCTACTTTAGATAGAGAGTGCACTTGAAAAATTAAGAATTGTGAAGGCCTGTGAGGTGTTCTTCTTAACCAAAATGTTTTGTATTGTGCTGAAAACAGAACTGGTAACCGACAGTAACTGTTCTTTTTTGTATTTTTAATAAGATTACGGGATGTTCTTTTGCTTGCACACATTGAGATGACATGATAGCTAAAATACTCCTGTAGAGTAACAGATGGCTTTCCTGTGGTGACAGTACTATAGTAATGACAAATAACTTGCCTAATTTTTGGTCATGTGCCAAATTGTAATCCTGTAGGTCTTTTCTCTGAGCTACCCACTCAGCAGTGCAGCTACAAGGCAGTGGGCTGTGCTATTAGGGTGCAGCTTTGTGAAGGGTCTCACATGCTGTGAAATTCAAAAACAAACTCATAGAAGGTTTCTTAGCCAGAAATGTCAGACAGTTTCAAGTTAAGAGGGGCCTTAGTGACTCTGACCAAAGATTCATCTGGTCCCATATATTGTCTAGAGCAGTGTCATTCCTCCTTTGCCAAAGGAAGAGTAAGCAGAAGACAAGCACATCAGAATGCTCCTGAGTATTTCTGCATCTTGGCATCTTGGACTTCCTGAGCTTGGAGTGGAATCCTGAAAGAGAAAGTCATAAAAATGAACTCAGTGTATTGTTTTGGTCTTTCCTCAAGTAGTCTAATAGCAGTGGCTTCATGGAAGTTCTAGGTAGTGAGAAAAAGAATCCATTAAGTTCTAGAGGTCTAAAGTTGGTTGAGCTTTTTCTTTCTAGGGTGTAGATGGATCCTTGTCAGAACCATGATCTGATTTCATGACTGAGGGGCTGTGAGTTTAACCCACTTGATGTGTTTGTTGCATTTGTCACTGTCTCAGAATAGAATGTCCCTTACCTGAATCTAAAGTTTATGCTTACAACTTAATTGGAATTAGTTGAGACATTCTATTTATTTTTGCTTCATGCAAAAGTCTCTTCACTGTCATATTCCAGGAAAGCATCTTTATGCATCTTACCCTCATCTGCAAAGGATTGAGGTTTAACATGTAACTTTTGTATTTACTGTATTTACTGTATACTCTCTTTGAGGGTAGACTTGCTGATTTTGAAAGCAAAAAGCATATGCAGAATTTATGCAGAATCTTCATTGTTATATTGCAGAATGGAACAACAGAAGAAGTTACATCAGAGGAGGAGGAAGAAGATGATATGGGTGAAGTATGTCTATATATGAGGTTGTTGTCCTAATCTAGTAGAATTTTGGCATTTTGCTCTGCAATGTCTGGCTAATAATTAAACCAAACTGTAAAACGTAACCTCCCTGGAGCTCAACAGAAAAGATAATTAAAATTTGGATGTTTACCTGAATGTCAGCTTTCTCTTCAACCAGAAAACTAGTGAAATTTTCTTCTTAAACCTAGATCTCAGCTGTGAGGTACTTGGATACAGAGAATTGGACATCTGTTTGTGCTTTAGTCAAACAATACATAACATTGTGTGCCAAATCAGTAAGTTTTTACATTGTTAACTCCTATTTCAAGCAGCATGTGAACTGGCTCTGATACAGTTGGAAGTGCCTCCCAAATTGAAGCAGACTGGCTAAGATTAAATCAGTTTGCTGACTCATTAAATGGGTGAGCTAGTTTTTGAGTGTAATAAATTGAAGGAAATGGAAGGACATTGAAACAGACACTAAACTTTTATGTTCATGTCTGGCAACATAGTGGTCTCCTAAATGAGCTTTTTAGTTGTAAGAATCACCCTTTTTCCTTGCTTCTGCTACACGTTAGAATCACTCCAAGATGCTTGCTTTCTACACCACTATAGATTGCCTTATTATAGTAGAACTGTTCTGACTACTTCAGATTTAGATTTTTAATGAAGGTGTAGTAAGAATGAACAACTCTTTCTGGATAAATGATCTTCCTATAGGAAGGATCTAAATGTTACCAAGTTGTTAAATTAATTTGAAGCAGCCTTTCTTGCACCATGTTTAGCCTGATCCAGACTAAGTTTGCTGCAGCTGGTGTTTCTGTAAAGGTGGTGTGTCCCATATCCTGCTGCCACAAGGCTCTGGTTGCTTGCAGCCTGCTAGAGTAGCCTTTTGCATTCTCTTTGGGTTACTTTGTACAAAAAAGAAATGGACTGTCATTACTTAACAGCTGTCGGGGGGCACTGGGTGTGGCAGTGATATCTGCAACCTGTAATCTAGTCCCAGTTCTAAATGGAGAAGCAGTTTACAATTCCTCGGCTCTATCGTTGGAGAAACATGTGCATTTTGAAGAACACTCAGTCTAAACTCTGTAATGGCTGAAGGAAACAGTGTTGTCAAATGCACCAGGTGTGTTTGTGACACAGGGCATCCCTGAATTTGAGTTTTCCTGTCATGCAGGATAAGCCTGTCTCAGGATACAGAGTGGACGGGGTTTAGTGCCTTTGTACAGAACATGGAACCGAAGTGTTGGCTTGTGTGAGCAGAATGCTTGACCATAGAATTTTGTCTTACATCCTGATTCCAAAATTACTGCATCTAATCTTCAGCTGAAATGTTAACCTTGAATACAAGTACACACAGTTTTCTAATATTTAACTCTCTTGAAGGGTTGCTGTAGCCCTGCCAGATATGTTAATCACTGCTTGCAAGAAGTATGGTATAGCTAGGATTCTAATTGCAAGAGAGTCTGCTTTTGGAAACATCTTGGAGCCACCCTAGCTTGGGGTACTTCTGGATTCTCTAGTCTGGTTTGCTACCTACTTCAGTGGGCTAATTTTCTATAATCCTATCTTCTTGCAGAGGTTGTGCTTGTTTGTGTGACCAGAAATATGCTGTGAATTTGGGTTGCATTAGTATTATGAAGGCTCCCTATACTTCCAGAGGATATGTTGGCTGAGGGTGAAGTTAGAACAAAACAGAAATGACATCCAACAATCACAAATCCATAGTGCTGTGTAGTATGTGACTGTATCCCACATGCCCTTGGAGAGGGTTTCATTGAATGTAGAGCTCAGTACAGTTACTTACAATTAACTTCTCTCTCTCCTGTAGGACATTGAAGATCTGGATCACTATGATATGAAGGAGGAGGAACCAGTTGATGGGAAGAAATCTGAGGATGAAGGCATTGAAAAAGAGAACCTTGCAATCTTAGAAAAAATCAGAAAAAATCAAAGGCAAGATCACTTAAATGTGAGTTAATGATTCCACGCTTCTTCTTTTCAATACTTCTGACTTTAAAATAGAGATGGTTTTCAGCAAAGAAAGCCCACTACCATGCACCTAGACATAAATTAACCTGTGGCTGACTGTTTAACTGCTCATCTCCAGAGATGTCCATGTGGTTGTCCCTCTGTTTCTTGCTTGGTGCCTTTGTTACCAACATTAGTTCTCCTTGCAGAATCAGCAGAATGCATCTAGGCTGTGAGTGTGACTTTTGTTGCCGAACCCTTATTAAAGTAAAAATACTAAAGCCATAATTAAAATTGCCTGTACTAAAAGTCATGGGTGACTTAAAATACTTGGTAAAACTGTGCTTTAAATCCATTTTATGCATAGGTTTATTTTTCAGTAATAGCTGTGCCACTTGGAAATTACTGACAGGTGGTGGATTGTTGGGCAGTTTTTTTATTACCATGTGTAAAGTAAGGGGCCTTCAGCAGCTCTGCAGCTTTGCTGTCAGTTTTGAGTGATCTTGCCAGCAGGCAGTTGTAGAAAAAGTGCTTGTTCTCCAGAGGCTTAGAAGCGTTCTGTCCCAAGTGCCAGGTTCCAGAGGGGCTTCTCCTTCTCAAAGGTGCATGTAGGAGGCTGTCGTGATGTCATACAACCTTAATTTCATTTACTCTGACTCCCAAAGATATCAAAGCTTTTGTTTCATAGAGACTTAAAATGTGTAGAAAATTTAATACTTCTGTTCATGATCTGCATCATCCAAAGGGTTTTAAAATTTTGACACCCAAACCTGATTGGCATTACAGGGTTTAAAAGCAGGTAAATGTCAGGTCCCAAACTGCTTTGGCTGTATAGCCTAGTCAGATTTTGAGACTTGGCTAACCATAAGCACAAGTGTCACTTACTGGTTTTGTTTAAACTTGAATGTTCACAGTTTGAGAAGATACCTAGTGAGGTTTTGTGTGTTTGTATGTGTGTAGCTCAACTCCTAATAGTAAGGAGTCTTTAATTGTTAAAGAAAATATATCCTCTTGCATCCTGAAAGGCATGGCCTGCTTTACAATCATCTAAAATTTGGTAGACCAGAAGAAAGGTTTTTGTAGTGTCAGCATTCTTCCTTGATGCAGAAAGCCTCGTAAAACTGCAGATTTTCTTTTGCTATCTGTTCTTTTCCCGTTTGGCAAATACTGCCTTTCCTTTTGCTTTTTCCCTGCACATTTAGCGGAGCTGAAATGAACACTGCTGGTTTTCTGTTTGACAACAGCAGATTCAACTTACATAATAGCTGTTTCTCATGCCAAGACACTCTCGTTGATGCTGGTGCATAAACAAGGTCAGCTGAGTACAGGGAACTGGGTATTCAACTGCTGCTGAGGAACTGTGGTATTTTTCTGGGACACCAGAAATAGCTGTGCTGCTGAAATAATTTCTCCAAGGACTTG